>MU795446.1:0-22190 GCA_027886305.1 Lentinula aff. lateritia | reverse complement strand
CACAGGCTGTCTGCTCCAAAATACTGCGACGTTAGCGTCGACGCTAGCACAGAAAGCTCCGGCTCCAATACCCCTTCTACAACTTCCCAGGAACTTTTCAAAACACCCCCGAAGGTGCCATCCCAAATGCCCTCCCAAACACCTGCCGAGACGCCTCCCAAAACCCCTGACGAGACACTTCCCGAGAGACCTCCCGAGACACCTCCTGAAACCCCTGCCGAAACTTCTGACGAAACCCCTGACGGGACACTTCACGAGATGCCTGACGGTACGCTTCACGAGACGCCTCCCAAGGCTCCTCACAAGACGCCTCACCAGACGCCTCACCACACGCGCTCCAAGACGCCTCACCAGACACCTCACCAGATGCGTTCTGAGACGCTTCTCGAGACGCTCCTTGAGACGCCTCACTGGACGCATTTGGAGATGCCTCACCAGACGCGTTCCAAGACGCCTCTCGAGATGCCTTTGGAAATGCCTTTGGAAACACGTTTCAAGACGCCTCTCGAGACACCTTTGGAAATGCCTTTGGAAACGCGTTTCGAGACGCCTTTGGAAACACCTCTTGAGACGCCTTTGGAAACACCTCTCGAGACGCCTTTGGAAACACCTCTCGAGATGCCTTTGGAAACGCCTCTCGAGACACCTCACCAGATGCGTTCCGAGACGCTTCTCGAGACGCCTCACTGGACGCATTTGGAGACACATTTGGAGACGCCTCACCAGATGCGTTCCAAGACGCCTCTCGAGATGCGTTCGGAGACGCGTTTGGAAACACCTTCGGAAACACCTTTGGAAACGTGTTTCATGACGCCTCCCAAAACACCGTCAGAGACTTCCCAGTCGCATTCCCTGTTGCTTTCTCCCCAGTTGCCTCCATGTTCACCTTACATGCCTTCACCTGCATCCACTCTTTCCCAGTCTCTGCCAGGGTCCCCTTTGGAGGATCAGCCTCCCCCATGCAACAAAGATTCCCAGACCTTGAAGAGAAAGCGTACCAAGAAAAATCCAGGAGGATTTGAGGATCCAGGACCAGCTGCTTGTCCTAGGAAAAGCGTTAGAACCAAAAAAAGGAGGAGAACAGATACCTATGACTACATGGACAACACAAGGAGCCGGTTTACTGCAGGAAATGTAGCTGCGGAACCTTCAAAGGATGTTTTGGTAGACCTTACCACCCAATTGGCTAGGATTTCTTTTGGCACCAAGACTACTGTTGGTCACGTAGACTATTCAAGCTGGGTGTCAAACTTGAAGGCAATAATGGAAGGGACTTTAGACAACGTCAAGGACTTAGCAGTTTCCTCTCTAGTTAACATTGCCCGTCGCTGTGACCTAGCTTCCAAGGTTGATGGCCTGCTCGGTTTGTTCGAATATTGAACGAACTTTATTTCGCAGCCAAAGTTAACAGGTACGCTCAGAAAATATTTTTGGAAATATCTCTAACAGGTCAGCTTTCCAGTTGCCTGAATTTGATGAAGTTAAAGGATAATAGTCATCGGCCTAAGCCTACAGAAATATACAAGTCTCTCCAAACTCATAGTATTCCAGAACACAAGAGCCGCAATTTTATGTCAGCAGGTAGCCGATGGGCCTTTTTAGCCAACGCTAGTAAGTGCTAAGTTGATATTCTCTATCCTTGAACTAAGTGTGAGGTGTAGGCTCCCTTTACTTATTGCTAGTAATTGCCTTTCAAGGAGAAGATGAATATTTCCGCAAAAAAGCCTCTGTGACTGTTATACAAGCTTTGTGCCACAAGATTAGAGCTCCCAGTTCATCAGGTGGAGAATTTTCTATTTGCTCTGTTCCTGTTCCGGAAACTTTTCGTATTAAAACATTTGCTTATAGGACTTGTGGGAGATATTGTTAGGCTCAACCTGATTCCTGTTCTGGCGAATCTTCAAAAAGAAATTCCGATCTCAATTCCTACTTTATACAGTTGCTCTCTACTGAGGAATCTTGATTTATCACCTACATTTGATTGCGGAGATCTAAGAGTAAGCGACAATTATTTTGGATCTTTTTTTTACCAGTAAGTGACTTTCTGATGTGATCGCTATTTCGCTATTTACTAACTTTAAAGTCCCAGTACATTTAGATCTTTTCCAAGAGATTGGGAAGCTTGGAAGGCATTTGAGCACTTTCCCCAAACTGACGATCATCTTATAAGCACCGCCCACCTTGAGAGAAGATTTCTTCTTTTTTCACCTAACGAGATTGAAGCTGCTCAAGCTCCCTCTGCAGTTTCTGATATATCATCCGCAGAAGAAGAGCTTCATATTCAGACTCTCTCCTCTCCTCCTCTCCACATAGTTTTTGATCGCATGGGTTTCCAGGCTCAAGATATTGCCAGTGCGCATCAAGTACTTCAAGCTCCCTATAAACCCTATAAAACAAAGGAACCTTTTCCCAAGGATTATGGCGGTAAAAGCCGTTGGACAGAAAAAGAAAGATATTCAGCTCTAAGTTGTATAGTACCCAGCCTTTTGGAAAATTACGCCCAAGAGGTGAGATATCTTGTTTGCTTGGTTGAACTCCGAGGGATAATCAAATCTTTTAGATGAATCGGCGTTTCAATAGCTTGGGACAGCTCTCCGATACCCGTTATCTCAAACTTGATAGAAAAATCATCAAAGGGTAAGAATTAAACCTTTTGCCTTAGATCTTCTATCTCACAGGACTATAGAAAAGCTGTTCAAGTTTTCGATGATAACAAAGATTTGTTATATACCCTGGATACTACTATGCCTGCGCATCTGAGGGAGAGTCTGGAAATAGCCATACAAGCTTGCTTATCAGACACTTCCGCTCAATTCAAGAGTCAGGAACCTTCCTCCTCAGTTGAAACTGCTTCCTTTTCATCTCTGCACTTCACCAATCAGACGCGATATTTGACTCACGTAAGTTTTCTGTTTTAGTCTCTAGAATCTCCCCAACTTTCATCCGACCAGGGTTACGACACTCCTAAAGATATTCATCCTTTGTACCTGATCAACGCAGAAGGGGGAAGGATGAATCATAGTCAACTTCTATGTCATCCTTCCGAAGATGTTCAGAAACTATCTGGGCCTTACGTGGATCTTAAACAGAGTTTGGAGGGTGCGCTACGTTGGGTAGTTGAGAAAGTAAGCTTGCTTTTTACTTTCCTAGCTTTATTTGACAAAAGCTTAGGTTTTGCTCATCCATCCTCACGTCTTTCAAGAACTTTTGGCTTCCGTGGATGTCCTCCCCTTGCTAGACTCATCTCCGGTCTCTCCTTTTACCAGCATTGTGTTTAACATCAACGTTGGAACTCTGGCACACCATGACCAGAACGACAAATCTGCATGTATTTGTATAACAGTGGGTAACCCCAAAGGAGGAGAATTAGCCTTGTACGAACCGCGCCTATTACTGGAAACTCAGAACGGAGATGTAGTGGTTTTTTTCTCTGATAAAATCACTCATTTCAATCTACCTTACAGTGGTACTAGGGGATCTATAGTTGTTCATGGGGATAAAACAGGAGTATCGTATCAGAAAGACGGTTTTGGCTGGTTTGAAAATATTTATTTCAATTAATTAGGTAGTTTGTGCTTACAAGAGAGTGTATATAGTTTGTTTATATCTGTTGAGTAAGCTTACACCTCAGACGTTTACCCTTACCTTGCGATGGACCAGGAAACTATTTTTCTCCAAAATTCCTCTTCTTTTTCTCCTTATCATCCTTGGGTCGACAGTACTCATGAAACTCATGAAACTCTGGTAAGAATTTGATTCCTAGAGGTAAGTTAACAAACTAACTATTCTAGATGGAGAAAGAAGCTAGTTATCTCCTAAGGATAGCTGAAGCTCAACAAACTTTATGTGCTACCGAGCAAGCAGCTTTAGATCAGAAAATTCAAATAACTAAGCTTATACTGGAACTTCACCTTTGTCGCCAAAACAAACTTAGTTTAGAAAACTCTAAAGCTAGGAGAACAGCCTTGGATATGCGAGAGATCTTGAACGACTACGGGAAAAGTGGTGAGAATCCATATTTCAAATATTTTTTGTAAGGTGTTCAAGGATTTTACTCTTTAGATGGCACTTCTCTCCAGCCCAAACCTTATCCTGCTACCGCTCCAAGCTCTCCTCCCTCCATGAGACTGGATATTGATGATGATGATAGCGATAGCGATAGCAGTAGTGAAGTTTACAGAGGAGATGATCATGATATGGAAGAGCCTTGGGAAGAGAACACTGAAACAACTTCCACAAAGGAAGGAAAGGACCAGAATACAGAAATTCTTTACTTGGATCAAGGTATTTTATTTCATTTTTTTGAGTTTTGTTTTGACGAGCTACTTTAGGACTCAGAGTCTTCCAATATAGAGGTGCTACAGGAAGGCTTGTATTGGATTGAGAAATGAAAGAATTATTTGTACTTCGAATAAGATTTTTTGTCTTTATTTTATACTAGGCAAGTTTGTACTGGTAAAGTCAAGAATCCAAGATAATTTCACCAAGTTTTAAACCTCATTCAGATAGTTACGCTTCAGAAAGATGTTATCTGGGGAAAGTGAGCAGTGGAGCATGACAAGAATTGTGGGTCCAGTTGTACACATTACGTTTTCCTGCTTTCTTTACTGCTTTTTCTTTACTGCTTTCGCTTTCTCTTAACTGCTTTCGCTTTCTATGAGTAAACAGCCTGACAAGAATTCAAAGTCTTCTTTGCCTAGTACATCTCTTTTTTCTACCTTCCAAATATGCAGCTAAAGTATTTTATACAGAGGTGATTTTTAATGAAGAAGTATTTTCCGCAAACTATTCTGAAAAGATTTAGAGGTCTAGTAGTAAAACAACTAAGGGTAAAGGGGGACATGCCAACCAGATGCTTGAGGCAGCTGACAAGATGTCACTTCCTCAACGTTCTTCCTCTCAAGGGCCCAATACCTTTTTTTCTGATGACGCTGCTTCAAATCCTATGGCCCCTCCCCTAGAAAAACCAGTACGTTCTTACCAGTAGTGTTTCTTATATTGATCTGGCTATCTATTCAGAAACGGGGTCGAGGAAGTCGGGGAGGCAAGTCAATGACTCAAAGTAAAGGACGAAAAACTTCTGAGCAGCCCCCTACTCCTAAGTCTCTGCCTACGGTTTCTCCTACGTCTGGATATCCTCCTCCTCCTCCTTCCATAGGTCATCAAGTGCCTCTTCCATCAAAGGCCCCCATTTCCGAAGCTATTCGAAGGGAACAATCGGATATAGTAAAGGTTTTATCTTTTTACCAACTAACTCTTACGTTAACTAACTTCATAGAATCAAAATCAATTTAACTCTTTTTTCCAAGGTAAACTAAATTGACTTCTACTTGTCTGCTTACAATATTTTGTCGCAGGCTGGACTACTCAAGATTTTTCGAATTCTGTTGTGACTGTGCCTAGTGGTAATGCTCCTTTAGGTCAGGAAGATGATCGTACAAATCTCCGTCTTCCTGACAATATTTGGGGAGGGGGAAGGGGAAGGGAATGCGGAGAGACACAGGGCCTAGAAGATTTTTCACGACCTTTTGCACGAGGAGAAGGTAACTTGGAATATAGAAGTACAGGTCCTAGCGATCTAGAATCCAGTTATAACAACCAATACGGATGGGGATGGTGGGGAAATTACAGAGAAAGTTATGAGAATTATGGCGCAAATAATAGAGGGGAAGGTTACAGGAGAAATTACAACGAAGGAAACTTGGGGATGCAGGGTGGAGGCTACGAGGGTAACTTAGAAAATCAAGGTGGAGACCATGGAGGATCTTATGGAGGATTTTACAGGGAAGGTTATAAAGGTCCTGATAGCGGTTATGGGGGGTATAACAGAGGCCTTCATCAAAACTTTGAAAGAAACTATCCTGGCGGAGAAGGATATGGAAGAGGATATGACCATTTTTCTCAGTCTCATCCCTTACAGGGGTTTATCAAAGACGACAGAGGTATCAAAGGTTTAGAAGTAGCGGAGAGAGCTAGGACAGGTTTTCAAGAAGCTACTCATCTCGTTACTACTCAAGCTCAAGAAGTAGCTCAGAGGGGAGTTTCTTCTAGTACAGAAAAGCTCAGAGAACCGACTGCTGAAGGAAGGTCTTTTTATTCTTATGTGAGGTATTGATGTCTAACCGCCCCTTTAGATTCTGAAAAAACAAAAAAATCTTTGGTTGGTAAAACTGTGCCTACTCTCTCTCCCTTGTTAACTCAATTTCTAGCTTGAAGGGGAGGCTGACCCAGCAACTGATTTTATCAAGAAGCGCAAGCGAAATTTTCCCAAGCCGCCTGATCCCCTGGTTCTCAAAAGTCACGCTAAAAGCCAGATATCTGCTACCGAGGAAGATTTTGAGAAGGAGGAACAGGCTGAGTTTGAGCATGATCCTTATGCAGACAAGAAAGAAGATGAGGAGGAGGAAGACCTTGGAGATGAAGATAGTACTTTAACTTCACGGGAATATAAACGTGAGCAGTTTCTTCTCCAGACGTTGTTTGAGCTTCAACTTCGAGGTTTTAGGTTATGCTTCTACAGCACCCCAGCCTAATTTTTACCCGCCATCTTATTCAGCAGCATCAGGCTCTCATTTACGACTTGGAGCCATATCTCGTGCAGTTTCTCGTGCAGTTTCTCGTCCAGTCTCTCGTCCAGTCTCTCGTGCAGTCTCTCGTGCAGTTTCTCGTGCAGTCTCTCGTGCAGTCTCTCATCCAGTTTCTCGTCCAATCTCTCGTGCTGTCTCTCGTGCTGTCTCTCCTTTGCCTACACAACCTGCTTCACTGGATTTAGTCAATTCTTCTTTGTCCCAAGGTCTGTTTGTTCTATTGCGGCTGTGCTATTACAATTTCTCTGAAATTTTTCCAATATAGGTCTGTTCATGTAAAATTCAATATGGGTTATTTAATAACTTTCTGCAGATGCCAAAGACGCCCCAGAACCAGCGAATCCTGCCAATTCTAAAGGTATATTTATTTTCATATGTTACTTTGCCTTATATTTATTTGCCTAGGTCGTAAATCTAGAGCTAACTCTACCAACGATCCTACAAAGCTTCTTTTTTACACACCTCAAGCAAAAAAAGTAATTACAGGCTCTCAGTTATATATGCATCGGGCTATGGTTCTCCAAGGCCCTTTTCTAACAATGGAGAACCATGAAGCTCTACTCCTTGATTGTCTGGATCGATCCATTAAGGAAAGAGGGGAGAAGGGACTCCATGTTGAAGCAGGTGCTTAATTTTCTACTTTTGTTTTGATTCAGATTTATTATTTGCTTTATTTTTTAGGGTACATCGATAAACACAAGGGAGATATCATCGTATTTGTGAGTTATTTGCTAGTATTTCTAATTCTTTCTTACTTTGCATGATATACTAGTTGTATAAAAGCCAAAGTAGTTTCAGAAATACGCTGAAAAGACTAGCAGAACCGATAGTCGTTAGTCAATATGAACTACCTTTACCCAGGGACCAGGAGCCAAATACAGGATTTAACACTTCTCAACTGGGAGAACTTACAACTGCTTACGTGAGCAAGCTTTTGGAGAAGAGTTTCTTCTTGCAAGATGGAAGAGACGCCAACGTAATACAATTTTATAGCCTTCTTATCCTTCCCAAATGACTTCTAATTATTTTTTTCATATTAGGGCCGAGTCAACAACTTCGCTCACCCCTGCCTCAAGGAAGTGGTGAAAGTTTTATTTTATACGGGTAACAACATCTGCAAAACCTGTATTTTCGGCTAAGGGTCTGAAAGCGGTTGACAGCACTTCCCAGCAGTGAAAGCACCCAGAGCATGTTGCTTTTGGTGCTTTCAGCACTGGGATCTGCTGGGATCTGCTCTCAGCCCTTAGCCAAATATCCAGGTTTTGCAGATGGAAGGCTTTAGCAAAAACCTTCCCCAAGGATTTTGGGGCAGAGGTACCTCACGGTGCAATTGTTCTAGCTTCCATGATCATTGAGTTGACTATTATTAATCATATCTGCAGCAATCTTTTGACCCCTTTATATTCCAGATACGATACTGTATTTCCAAATATGAAGATGGCCCCAAGCCCCGGACTATTGATTTTACCACAGCTTCCAATTTAGAGTATCATAGGCTCTATTCCGATATGATTACAGAAATGCTAGGGGAGCCTTATCATTCTTCCAAGTTCAAAACAAATCTAAGGTCCTGGGCATTCAGTTTTGGGTCAGTTTTGTGGTTGAATAGAGGTGCTCTGTAACTGACCACTATTTTAGTTTGGAAGTGAACTTGGAGCAGGGAAAGACTACCCGTATGAAACATATAGATCTTTCGTGAACTGGACAGGTGGACTTATCCTTATCAGAAGGATTTTAGCTTACGGTTTCTCCCAGAACTCACCAGTCCCAGTAGCCTGATACGATTGGATAGAATATAGATTGCAGAGAAGTGATAACAGAGAGAAAAGGGATCAGCATGTAAGTAAGATACTGGCAAGCATTGAATTTGGAAGATGGAGGGCGGAAAAGGGAAAGGGGGAGAGGGAGCGGGAGAGGGAGCGGGAGCGGGAGAGGGAGCAGGAGCGGACTTTGTAAATACTGCCAAATATGGAATGATTATTGTGAATACTCCAAGCATCTGAAAGTGGTTTCAAGTTTGATGGCAAAGCTAAAAATGCTTGCTGTTTTACGTTCTATATAAGTAGAATTTCCAAAGCTTTCCCCAGCGCTCTCCAGCGCTCTCCAGCTAGTATCCTTTCTTTCGATGCTTTCAATACTTTCAATGCTGGGAAATGCTGGGAAATGCTCTCAAGAGCTGGAGAACATCGCCCAGGTTTTGCAGATGTTATACTGTGCAATGTTTCCTCATCAACCAACACATTCGGAGTCCAGGGATCTCTAGATGCAGTGTTTCTTGCCAACTCATTCATCCCAGACTGATATTTTTGCATGTGGTTGTATATAGTCACTTTGGCAGTGGCACTCATCATGTTTTCTGTGTATAGGGCAGCACTAAATGAATCAAAGCATATTTGAAAGATCATGGACTTACTTTTTGGCCTGTCACCGAGTGTGAGTCCTATGCTAGTCCAAGTGGCGAAAAATTCAGCAGGAATTTTATGGCTTAGCAGAACTTTTTTTTACCTTACCTGGAATTTATAAGCTCAGCAGAAAACTTATACTGCCAACAGAAAATATACTTTGGATAGCAGATAACTTACACCTCTCAGCAGAAAATTCATGAGATGTAGCAGAAAACTCATACCTCTCAGCAGAAAATTCATGAGATGTAGCAGAAAACTTATAAGATGTAGCAGAAAATTCATGAGATGTAGCAGAAAATTCATGAGATGTAGCAGAAAAATTACAAGACACAGCAGAAACAGAAAACTCATAAGATATAGCAGAAAACTTACACCTTTTCCTCAATAGCATTATTACTTTTATTATAATCAGAAATGTAGATACAGGGTGAATGGCCTAAAGATGGACTTGTGAGAATGAGCGTGTAAAGGTAGGCTTGTAGTTATATGACGCAATTCATAGCCAGAAGTATAACATATAGAGTATAGGGTATAGGGGATCTTCAAAAGAGCGAATTCAGTTCCAAATGAGTGAAAGTGCCAGTACCAGTGCAAGTATCTAAACTAGTGCGTAACTAGGTCCAGTTGTCCCAGAGATTGCTTCTAATGTTGACATCAGCTAAGGGAATAGAGGCGGAGACTGTGTTAGAGCTGATAGAGTTGACGTCTCCCTTGTCACCTTCGACAACATTGCCAACATCGTCTTCATTGCCCTTATCACTCTTGTTGTCTCCGTCTCCATCTTCCTTGTTATCTCCCTCTGCTTCATTGAGTTCTACAAAAGGAGCACGTCAAAACTATATTTGTACTTGGGCATTCAATTTCTTACCTTCAACTTCCTCTTCGTTAGTGCCAGGTTGAGAAGTGTGTCCTTCGGAATCCTCAGAAGAGGGATGACTTGTCTGATCATCTTCATCTTCATTACCGTCAGATATTTCAATACACTCATCCGAAGCTAAGAAAATATTAAGTTAACTTGAAAATAATATAGAAAAAAGTAGTCACTTTTCTGACGTTTAGAAGTTCTTTTCTTCTTGGCAATACCTTCTTCATTGCCAGAGCCAGATTCACTATCAGATACTTCATTGCGGGCACGCTTTTGAGTATATGGGGGCCTAGGGGCCTCTACACTGTTAGAATCGTCCATATCTGCATCCGACAAATCTGAAGGACTGTACAACAAAGCCTTTCTTTTCCCTTTCTTGTCGAATGCAGCCGCCTCATCCTGAGCTTTTACTTCCTGAAGGGCAGAGCGTGGATCTGTTCCGTTTTCACGTGCGTAAATAGTAGCAGCCCGCCAAAGGCGTTGAGTAGCTTTTGAAATTTCATCTAAAGTAACTGGCATGGCACGTAAGATAGGCAAATATATAAATGAAGAGAAATCCCTTACCGATGAAGATAACTCTTTCACCTATAGCAGTCTTTTTGCTTTTGCAGAATATATCATAAATATCTCGACCATTAGGGAAAAGAAGATGATTGCCAGCATGTTCGAGTTTGCGCCCCTCCTTGACTACGAAGAAGAGGTTTGGAACATATTTCTGATCTTCCCTCCGGTATATAGAGGAATAAAATGGATTTGCTGTTAAAGAAGAGTCTGGATCCATATCGTCGAGGTATTCCATCAGCAACGGAAATACGTTCCACAGGTGACTGATGATATCCTCAAAAGACATAGATTTCTTCAACATGAAGAGCAGATCATGAGGCCTCTGAGACTGTGCTCCTAAACCACTTTGAACAAGTTCGTTGTAGAGCCTGGAGGTAAGTTTCACTGAGGAAGAACTACCTTTGATGGAAAAGTACTGATCATCAAGAGCTAGTCTACTTCGACTCCTCTGGTAAGGCATTATCAGAAACAGTATATTTGAAAAAAAGAGTGGAGCTTACGACCAACTGCATTCCCGCAGTCAGAATATAAAAAGCACCGACTTGAAAAGAGTTGTCGTCAATGCTTTCAGCCTATTTAAACAAATAGTCAGAAATTTTTAGCCTAGAATTCACTATGGTTACCTCTTGAGTCTTCGTGGATTTTTTGCTTTTGAGTCCGTCGGAAGCTTCCTGAGCGCTAGCCAACATAGACTTGATGACCATGCTATTGGGCCTGGTTGATGATTGCTGCTGGATTTCTGTTGCCGCGTTCAGGACTCGGTTGATTTTTGCCTTGTCGCGTTCTGCTTTTATAAACTGAGAAGCTGGAGCAGAAAAAGCTGGAGAGACAGGCGCTTGAGTATGAGAAGATGAACGACTGAATTGAGAAGATTTAGAATGAATGGGTTTTTTGAGCTTTTCCTTTGTAGAAACCTTGTTTGCACGTCGAAAGGGCCCACTCATGGTGGAGAGAAATAAGGCTGCAAGTACTTTCAAACTCGAACTTCAAGTGACTTGCGCGTGATTTTTGTGGGCGTTGGGCATTAAACCAGGGGAAATTCATATCAATACTATTTTCCGTCAACTGTTGAAGAGAAAAGATAGTATGATTTAAGTATCGGAAAATAGTAAATGGTTCATGATATGTAGATATTGGCCCCATTGAATGGCTCTAGGAAACCAGATGGTATGAGGAAGGTCAATACGGAGTTCCTTTGTACCACGTCTACCTGATGGGATAATTTCAAAGGTAGGATAATCGCCATTTTCCCATTCCTCCGATCTAAGGTAATAATTGACCGGGATTACCTTAGCGTAATCAAACTCTTCAATTGCCTCACAGAAAAGCTGGAGCTTGTCTGGCCTGCCCAAAAACGGTGAATTATGCTTCGGTGTAGGCACAGGCTCATGGCGATAATGCTTGGACTGCTCTTTTTGAATTTGTTGTATAGTTGACTGTTTCACCTGTAGGTCTGCAGAGGAAGGGTTAGGTACCCCATATCGGCCATGTTCAAGTTCTCCAAAGAATCGAATATCCTGATATCAGAAATTTAGTGATTTCAGAGATGCAAAAAAAGACAGGCTCACGTTGGGGGTTTGGTAGTGACCGCGGCCAGAAATAGGATGATCGTTCCAAGTTAAAGTGAATTTTTGACAATCCTCGTTGATGAGAGGGAGGAAAAGAGTATGTAGAAGCCAGATATGATGGGGGTCTTCTCTTCGTAGGCCGTGGAGGCGTTCAAGCCTAAGAAAGAAAGCACGCCATTGTCGAACAAACTGAGAGCCTACTTCAGGCCAAAGTCTCTCAATCCGGGTATTCCGGGTGGAATCTCCCCACATGGCGCTAGCACGATTACGCCCTCGGAGATAGACCATTAAAGTTGCTACCTCAATATTCTCCCCACCTCAGTCTAAGCGCACATGAGAGGGAACACCATACTGCCTCGTAGCCTCAGTGAAAAGATCTAAAACTGTGCTGGCCTTGTTATTGGAACTTGCTCGCAGGCCCACAACCTAATAAATTTCTATTAGAGATGAATGAAATAAAAAAAAAAGTTGCTGACCGTCCGACTGTAACCGTCAACTATACCATGTATAACAATTCCCCAGAATATTAATTTATGGTGACCATCTAAGTGCCACAAGGCATGAGGGCGCGGGACTTTATAAACTCCTCTAGTTATTGTAAGTCTTCTCCGGAGACGGGAACCCAAATGATCCACACGTTTTAGTGAATCTTTCACCCGCTGTCTTTGAAGCTTATAACCTTTTTGCCGCAAATATCCCATGACGTATCCCAGGCCAGAAGCTGGGTTAGTCTCCTTGAAAGTCTTCGTTAAGTGATCCAAATCCCCGTTAGTAACAGTGCAGTAGTTGTAGTCAATTCCATTCTCTTTAAGGCGTGATCTAAGAGTCTGTCGATGAATTCCCAAGCTTTTAGCCAGCCGTGTAAGAGAAATCCTTCTTCCTCCCTTTGTAGCCTCTTGCAAAAATTGCGGCGCTATGAGTTTGCGTGGTCTCCCTCTTTTCCCAGTTCTAGATAATAACACAGGTTGAAATTGGGAAACTCCTGCGTGTTCTCTAGAAAATATTCAATAAATCCTACTCAAAAAGAAAAGGAAAAAAAATAGCTCACGTTCCTTCCGCACTTTCTTTGGCTTCCCTGAGCTGCCGAAGAAGACCTCCAAACTTTTGACTGACCGTATTGAGCCAATCAAGAGACAGATGTTCTTCTTCAGCACAGCTTTCCATGTCAAGCAATAGAGGAACAGCTTCTTGAGTTATGGCATTTTCATGGTAGAGCAAACGGTGAGTGTCTATTCCGCCTGAGAGAGATGCTGATCCTCTAGAGTAAATATGCTCCAATAGGCTCAAAGCATGGTATATTTGAGGCGAGTAAGGTGGGTCATGAACAGGAAGTTGAGGAAGGAAAGTCATTGCAGTTATGGTATAGAGGAAAGTAGCGTAAATTAATCACGTGCTTATATCAACGTTACTTCTATAAAACAAAATCGTTTTGTCCCCAACCATTACCGTCTAACTTATAAGATTCCCCATCGATATCTGAGTGAAGAACAAGTGAAGATCTGATACCCCAATAGTGAAGATTGAAATGTGTGTAGACTTTGGAAGGAAAAACTATAAAGTCTCCGTTGGACATTTCCAGAACCAGCCTAGGTTCAAAAAGGCAGAGTTCGCCTCCTTTGCACAGGCTGATAACTAACACCACACAACCTTTTCTATCTTTGGTATCTTTATGAGCTAAGGTAGCACAATTGAGATTGATAACCACGCTTCGGAATGGGCGCCCAGGGGTGGAGTCGTAAAAAGGAACTATGTCGATTTCCCCTTGCATGCCCCGAGAGAAATCGGGGTGTCTAAGAAGAGCCTGATGAACGAGACTCAGGCTTAGTTACGCTATGAACAGATAAAAGGAGATACTGTACCTTATCTGCTATTTGCTCTATAGCATCTTCCAAAGCAGTACACAAAAGGTCGTAGGCTTCAGGATATTTCTTCATATCTGCAGAGGCATAAACATGAAATTGAGATGTGTTGGTTTTCTTGTCTTCAGTGCGTCTAAGAAGGAGGGGGTGAACATCTGTAGGGGCGTTCTTGCCCTATGCAAAAGTCAGCAGTTGATCAAAACCCTCGGTGGATACACTTACGCTAACACCGTATTTTGCAAAGAAGGAAAAATGTAAAGCCGTAAAAGCTGAATTGGAAGTAGAGTTTGTATCCTTCAATTGAACTCCTGTCATCGTAACGCTAGCAGCCTCACACCAAGCCCGCAAACCGTTAAGCAAATTATTTCTGATTTCATGACTAAGTGTTCCGTCAATATGGAACATTAGTTTACCGTCCTGATCCTGAACGTTAATCTCTTGTCTGCTCCCTGTTCTTTAGCTTTATGAACCTGGGTAGATTTAACTCCTTACCCTGAAATAAGGTTTTGAGGAATCTTGAGCCATTTCTGATTTTTTCCAATTTTTCCGGTTTTTCTGTCGTACCTATCTAATAACTGACCTCCAATCACCATCAATCAGCTAATATAAGCTCAGCCAAAGCATAAAATGACCCACCTTCTCCGAAAGTTCTTCTATATTTGAAGGAACCAATGCTTTGGCAGCTGATAGACGCTTTTCTTCGGTCCAATTCTTCCGGCCATCCAGACGGGCAGGAAATGGGTTCTTTGTTCCGATCGAAGATTCCCTGAACCAACTCTTTAAGTAAACCACTTTTCCCTCCTCTGTACGGTTTTCCGCAAACTGAATCCCCAACTCGGGACAATGGTAGACTTCCTCATCTTCCGTTTCCACTGGGACTGGCTCTATATCATCATAACCAGAAGACTGCGTCAAGTACCTTGCCCCTAGTCTGTTGAAAGTAATACTTTCTCCGTAACTTTCGGCAGTGAATGACATAACAGGCTCCCAAATTTCCTTGCTGCGACTCAAATTCAGAGACGTTCTGAAGTTCCAACTTGATTAGTATAGATAGAGGGATAAAAGACATGTGAAGAACCTTTGATGGAAACTATCAAAATAGTGATCGCTGGTTCTTATATCCTGACAGTGCAAGGTAGCAGGAACCTTTTGTTTTTTTTGAACGGTAGATGAATATAGCGTAGGCATCTGAAGCGGAATAATTTTTTGTAGTTTTGATATGGCGGGAACTAGTCGATCAACAACAAAGGAGCTTGATACTAGAGAAAGCTTAAGATAAAGAACTATCAGAAAAAAGAACCACCTACAGAGATCCTGCGGCCAACGTATATTGTTACATAAAGCAAACAGGACTGTGCTAGGAAGTCCCTTGGATCGGAATCGTGAAGCTAGCCCAGGCTGGGATGCGATTATCAGCAGTAAGTAAATCAAACCTTCCAAAGGAATACCCATTAGATAATTTGCAATTGCTATAACTAAACATTTACCTGCTGAAGCTAAGCGTCCCCAACGTGAACCTGCATTTAGCCAATCATGCATACTATGACGTGATATACCAGTTCCAGTGACGCTAGATAAAGCAGGATATGCACTCGCGATCGGTTTGCCGTCCTTGGCGTTCTCATGTAAAATACTAAAAGTAAGCTACCGTTAATAGATGGGGAAAAGCGAAAAATTGTTTCTTACCTGTTTACCTTCGCCGCAAGGAAAAGCTCATACATCATTTGAATGAAAGTAGAGCCAGTATTGACTTTTTCAGCGCGTCTACACCTTTGAGCGAGATGAAGCAGAGAGTCGCTACTCAGGGCCTCAGAAGCTTCCTCCCAGTCCACAGCGGCTACCAAACCCCTAATGTCTTCAGCCCACTTATCGCTTCCCCATCCGACCCCCCCAGTCAAACGTAACATCCAGGCCAAAGCTACATCAGTAACTTCTTTAGGTGGAGGGTGGGGTGTTTGGCTAGCCTTGTAAAGATATTGGGTTCCGTTCGGTGCCTCCTCTTCCTCCTCCTCTTCTACGTCCTGCCTATTTGCCTGTGAATTAACCCGCAGCCTCTTTCTTGAAGCTGAGCCTCCATTACGGTTACAATCTGGTCTAGGTTCAACCGGATCAGCATGGGCATTGACAGCGCCGTGTCTTTGCCTTGGGATGTGCTCCTCATGATTTGCCTGGGAATGACGGCGCTTCCTAGAGCCAGGATCAGAGTTTGAGGTGGCAAAATGAGAACGTGGATGTTGAGTAGAAGAAGTGGTAAGAGCTGAAGCCGGGAGAGCTGAGAAACTGTTCTGAGTTGGAGCAGGTTCATCCTCCAGCAAGGACAGAAGTAATTCTTCCAAGTCTGAGTTCTGCTGGTTGTGAATTATATCCTTCTTATGGAAGGTACCAAGGTCCTGAAGTGAGTTGTGGGACGTGTCGAAGTCAGGGACCTGGTCAGCCATCCAGAGCTCCTCTCCATCTTCCTCTGCGTCATCAGCCTCCCCAGCGTCTACCACATCTGGGTAGTCACTGTTGTCTTCTGCGGCTTTTTGGAGAGAGTAGTTAGCGGCATCACTGAGATAGCTATAGCTTGAACGATATTCTGTAGCTACTTTATGTATGTATATACCGCAGAAATCACATAAAATGGGGAGAAAGAAAACCTACAGAGCCTGATGGCCCAGATGGATTGTCAAAATTGAAGTTACCTTCAATTTTGAGGCACACCATGGAGTTTCTTAGAATCTCCTGTAAATTAGGTGGCTCTAAAGCAAAGAAAGAGCGTGATTTGTAGCCCAGAATACATTAAGTCATTAAGTGCCTCAAGGTGCTTACCGCATTTCCTTGGACGCTCAATTAGGCAAGGTAGGCATTTCGGACTTACCTTCCTTTTTGAGCCTCCACCACAGCGGCGCTACTACATGCCTGACCTTAGTTTTTCTACAACTCAACTTCAGGCTCTATATACCTTATTTCTCTCTCAGGGATCAAATCTTCCAGAAGAGTTGAAGCTTTTGTTAGGCTCTCTTCAAATTCAGTTGGAAGGCAACTTCTCTCCAAATCCCTCTTTTCCTACTCCTTCACCTTCGCCTGAACGTCCTTCCAAAGCTGCCAGAGCTACCAAGTACCTTTCCATAAAAACCAGGCCTAAACCCCCCTGGCTAGCATCCAAAAGTAGAACGACCTGTGAAGCAGGCATTCAGGTAGATCTTGACTTGGCGGCACAGGTACGTCTAAAGTTCTTCCTGGGTTTCACCATGTCTCATTCTACCATGACTGCAACTTTTGCCACAGGATAACCGCGACCCTCCCCTAAGCTTGCACCGGGTATGGGTCCGAAAGGACCGTGACTTGCTCTGCAACTGACGCCAGGACGGCGACTCGCTACATGACCACGACTTCCACGACTGCAACATGCACCACCACCCCGACTTGCACCACAACTGCAACCGCGCTCGCGACTTGCACCAAACCTGCGACCAGGACCGTGCTCGCGACCTTGACCAGGACCGCGCTCGCGACCACGGCTGTACTCGCGACCGTACTCGCGACTGTACTTGCGACCTTAACTGCGACCAGAACCACGCTCACAATTTGCATCAAACCTGCGGCCGCAACCAGGACCCCGACTGTGACTTGCACCAAACCCGCGACCCCAACCATTATCGCGACCTGTCCTGCGATCATGACCGCAACTTGCCCTGCGACCACAATCATGAACACGCCCACAACTGCCACTTGCTACTTGTCCCTCATGACCATCACAACAGCGACTCGCTACACAACCCCCATGACTCGCACCACCACCACGGCCATGACTTGCTCCACAACCTTGACCACAACCGGGATTTGCACCGCGCCCACCACCCTGACACGTACCGCTACGACGGCAACTCGCGTCAGGTCTCACCCCTCAACAGCCACCGCTCGCTCCTTTCACCCCCCATCGACAGCGACAAGTCCCCTAGCCGGGACACATTTTCTGATTTAGATGCCCTTTGTCCCCTGGACCTGGATGATACCCACTACGCCGATAGCCCTTCTTTCTGCCCCAAGGACAATTTCAGAGGGAATGAGCTCCCCCCCTCCGACTCCTCCGCCTTTGAAGCAGATGACAGCGACTATAAAAAATGTCAATAGCAAGAAAGTAAGAACAAAAAAGTGGACGTACTCTAAGCGGAAATAGGAGCACTTGGGTAAATTCTGTAAATATCCTCCACTGAAGCTACTGCGTCGTCTACAATTTGTTGCATTCCAGGGAAGTTATTTTTCTTTTTCAACCATTTTAGCATTCGATTCTTGCAAAAAGGATTTACTGAGGGAAAATCGGTGCTCTGTAGAATATCGAGAAGCTCCTTGTAGGTAAGAGGCTTCTTGAAGTCCAAAAGACGGGAGGCAATCTTCTCTTTCCACACAGAGTGCCAGGATTCGACGCAGGCTGCATGCTCAGAGCAAGCTTCGGAGGAAGGTGGACCTTGTTCTTTATCAACCAAAAAAAGAGGAAACGTTGCTTGGGATATTTCTGTAAGTAAAGTGCATATGGCCTCTCTGGTCCTAGCAATGGTAGGATAGGCAGCAAGAATCTGCCTTTCCTCATCTTGTGTGATTTCACCTAGTGGCCTCTGAATGAGAGCTTTTACAGCAGGACCAAGCCAACAATGAACATCAGGAATATGATGAAAATCGCCAACTAGCTCTAACATTCTGGCAGGAGGTGTTCCAAGACTTTCCAAACCATGAACAGCGTAGGAAATTCCATCCTCAGCCTTCAAAGTAGAAGCCACCTCTAGAAGGTCCACTAGACTTTCTTCTGTCAATTGAAAAGGACGCCACTCTCTGTAGTTATTATACTTGTAAGGACATATCATTCAGCGTTGAAAGATATTCACCTATCATGAATCCAGTGCAGAAAATTGCTAAATTCCCGAGTCGAAAAGGGTAAGATTATAGGATCCGTTTCTGTTCCTTTGATTCCATTCAAGTTAAGTTCTTCAACGAAAAAGTTGACCAAGATGGGAGCGTGAAGCTTGAGAGAAGACAAGTTCATTTTGTATCGGGAATGTGTGATTCTGCCTCTCTAAGATAAATATGTTAAATATTTTATGAGCCACCTGTAGGAAACCATACATTGTCCATTTCTTTAGTTTCAAGAACCACCATCCTATCTTCGTGATAAAACTCTACTATTTTAGTGTAGCTTGGGTCATCTGGATCTACTTGCATCAGACTTTCGACATCGGGTTTGGGCTTCAAATTAGCCTTGGGCTCTGGCTCCAGCTTGGGTTTGTCTGTCATTGGCGTTAAGTGCTCAGTAGCTGAGTGAGGGCGGAGTGACATTCAGTCACAGTCACAGGCATTCCTTCCTTACCCACCTTCCACGTCCTTCTTTCTCTATGCCACATAAACATTCTTGTCCAAATATGCCTCCTGAAGATCCAGTTCAGACGATATCCACACAGACAACCCTCACTATCTCAGATAGAGGTCAGGAAAATGCGGGTCTCCTTGCTATTCAAGTTTTCTATGACCCATCTGACGTCCCATCCAGTAAGTTTCCGTTACTCTGCATTGATTTATTGCTCAAAGTCCTTCCATGAACTGTTGTTACTCAGATATCAAGGTTGAGGAAATGTGGTGTAGTTTCATCTCACTGTCTTCATCCTCATCGACAGAGACTGTAAGCACCTAGCTCTATTATCCATTTCCCTACATTTATATTAGCTATATAGCAATGAAACAGTCACTATGTCAGTAAACTTTGCTCGCATGCTGAAGTATTGGTTTGTAGAACTCATATATATATTGATAAAAAGTCAAACCAATGTTAGGCGTCACACTTGCTAGGTATACTCTTTCTCGTACCATACTCTTCTCTGTCTTTCTTAGACTCTGTCTCATACTCTTGCTCATACTCATTCTCGTATGTGGCTGCTATTATCCTACTGTAACCAGCTGTTCTGAGACAGCCCCGGGTCTCGAGATGGTGCCTTGTATCAATCTATCAATTTATCTAGGTAGAAAAATGTCTTTTTGTAGGACAGTTACAACTATGAGTTTTCTGCTACATCTCATGAATTTTCTGCTACATCTTATAAGTTTTCTGCTACATCTCATGAATTTTCTGCTGAGAGGTATGAGTTTTCTGCTACATCTCATGAATTTTCTGCTGAGAGGTGTAAGTTATCTGCTATCCAAAGTATATTTTCTGTTGGCAGTATAAGTTTTCTGCTGAGCTTATAAATTCCAGGTAAGGTAAAAAAAAGTTCTGCTAAGCCATAAAATTCCTGCTGAATTTTTCGCCACTTGGACTAGCATATGAGTCCACCTTTGCATTCATGGTTAATGGAGTGTGAATACAAGAAAGCGCACACATACCAGTTGCTTGGTGCAAGTCAATAATTGTTGACTGCTCCATAGAGATGCCCTCAACACTGGGTTGGTCTGTGCCATCGTGGTCATCAGCATTCGACTCTGCATGAAAAGCATCAATATACTTATACTGACCAGTAATTTAATTGTGTTAGAGTCTGAGGGAAACTGAACAATGAGTCGTCAATGTCGATAGAAAGAGAAGCTAAGAGAAGTGGAGGGAAGGGTGGTTGTTCATTCTGATCTTACATCCAAACTTAAGTATGTTCTGAAGAGGATAGCTTCAATAACCTGTTGCCAAAGGTTTTATAAAGAACAAGGTCTCATGTATCCGTATGATCACGGATTGAATTATCAAAATGATCTATGCTCGAATTACAATTGTGACGAACGAACAAAAACAATTGACAATTGACAGGAAGTCTGGTAGTCACTGCATCAAGAATGAATCTAAATAGTGGAGCTGCCACCTAAGTTACGAATGAGGATACTTTTGTTCTTTGAGCACAACACATCTGAAGTGAGAACAATGCCAGATCATGGTGGACGTTCGTGTCAAAGTTTCCATTCTCAATCAGATCATGACGCGCATATATATGGGAAACCGAATTCAAATTGGGATATTCCAGCAATGAACATTATTAGTAATCATCCTTGCACCCATTTGCATTGCATCGGTTTCTGGGACGAATTAAAGAAACCAAAAGCTCATAATATGTACTCATTTCATTCAGAGAGAGAGAGTTTATTTAGTCACTGGAAACAATCCAGTGCCTTCGCTCACTCGCACACAAACTCGAGATCACATTATCCAAACTTGCAAAATCCACAGCGACTATGGAGACCTCCTGTGGGAATCGGATGACCTTGATATGGGGAAAATGTGAATCGAAGCACTGGCAGAATTTAGAAAAAATCGGAGCATTCAAGGAAACAGGTCAGATAACAGCTGGAGTTTGGGAACCGAGACCAGAACATGTGGTTGAAGGAGGAAATGAGGTCAAGTGGAAGGAGGATGGCACGACGAAGACTAACGGGCGTAATCATATGCTGCAGGCGACAAGATGCCCCGAACTCATCAGTTTACCTCATGCTCACCTTTCCAGCCACTCATATCTGAAGTTGTCCAAACTATTTGATCATTGCATTCACCTACTTACACACAGCACACAAATTTGGAACAACTGTTATAATACGGGGATTCGACTCCTCCCTAGCCTTACTAGTTGTGTAGGTTCACGCTGAAATGAAACACATTGTGATCAGGTTTCGATACGTTTTTAAGCCCGTGGATTATATCCAGTTGGATGTGGGGACATTATTTGGCCACACAAGGGAGAATATCTGAAATTTACTCTTACCTCTGAACTGATTTCCACTCAGCTGCAGAACTTGAGTACACAAAGGAGAATCCCACGGCCCCGACAAATGGGAATCGATAAAGTGAACAAAGAGCACAGTACAGAATGCAATGATCATGCTTGACGACTCATTCCACTAGGAGGGGAACTCTCGGTAGAGAAACGGTTTCCGTACATAGCTCAAAAATAGCTCAAAAATGCATTCGGTGATATTCTGAACCAGGGACCGAAATAGAGTACATATAAAATGTGTACATGCGATGGGGAATGTTAGACGAGAATGTGATATTTCAGTAAAAATAATCCATAATGAATATATAGCGCGACAACATGAGATGCAATATAAGAATGTAGCTTACCGCTTGCGCAAATTATACGAAGAGGTATGCGAAGAGGAGGAAGCAGTGGGTTCAACTCGATCAGAGCGAGGAGCACTAGCCGAAGCACGTCCTGTTGTAATATTACTAATTTTGCTTGGGATGCGACGGGATCGCAGACTTCTGCCCGCGCCTTTGCGAGCTGCTTTCGCTTGAGTGCTAGTACCCGACGAAGCAGCATGGTCGCTCCTAGTAGACTTCGCGTGCTGTTTTGTTCTGGATCGGGATGTCCTAGAGGTTGCCGTACCAGCGTCATCGT
>MU795445.1:0-22206 GCA_027886305.1 Lentinula aff. lateritia | reverse complement strand
GGGACGTGAAAGTGATGGAGTGATGTATCGTACAAATAAGGGCATAGAGACGGTGAGAAAAGGAAAATGATAGGGGCTACGTACTTCATGACATACACACTGATGAACTGGTACCAGCGTTTTACGCTTGCTACCCTCACAAACCTGGACCTTGAAAACATTATAATTCCTTTCACACTGATTTCACTGCGCTCTGCCAAAGTCTACTTCATGCGTTTAGAGGGTAAACACGATGATAGCAAATTGAGTGTTTATTCTCTTCATTACATCGTTTACTCTCTCCTTGATACTTGTTCATCTTTCTTTACTAACTACTTGTTCATTCACTTTCACTTAAACTTAAACTACTTATACTTCGAACTAACCATTCTTTCGCCCCCTCGCAGCCGATCGTCTTCCCAAGATAATACTTTATAAAATTTTTCGTATATACAGGTTCAAAAAATTTTTCTACAAAAAGACTACAAGAAAAAGGCCGATGGGCCGAAGCCTTGATGTCCGTTGACTACATTACTCCGCCCTCTCCTTCCCTTTCTCTGACCGCACCTTCTTTGGTGCTGGTTCTCCTTCTCCCTCCCCTTCCTCTTCTTCTTCTCCCTTATCTTCTCCTCCCTCGACTTCTTCTTCGTCACTATCCACTACCCTCATCCTCTTCCTTGGTACTTCCGAAGGACCGGTGATCGGCGGCGCGGGAGGCGACTTCCCTCTGGCTGCATCCATTATTAGCCAGTCGATCTTCTTCAGTAGGTGGCATTGATACGTGTTGGTCCTAATTTGACTGTCTCGGAGTTGCTGATTGTTGGCCAGCAACTGAGCCATTTGGCTCTCCAACACCACGATCCTCTCCCCAGTTAAGTTAGAGCCCCCTTCTTGCCTTGTCGCCACCGGTCGGCCCGAATATGAGCACTGCACCTTCAAGTCATGGCGCGGTTTGCAGATTACCGTACTCCTCTTGCCCTCTTGCTGCAGGCAGGGGATTTTCTTGCTTTGATACTGCTCGCAAGGTGCCCATTCTTCTTCATCATCATCGTCATCCTCTCCATCGCTTCCATTGTCACCGTCATCGGGATCTCCAGCCTAGTTAACAACTTGAGTAAGGAACATTTTATGAATGTCCATCACTTACCTCCACACTCTGTTTACCGGTCCCCTTCTTAATCACTCAGGGAATTTCCACCTCCACTTGTCTACGAGAAGTAGAGGCCTCACCCGGAGAAGGCCCCTAGCGACTTCTCGCCGCTGCGATTCTCCTTCTCTTCTCTGCTGCCTCTTCCTCCTTCCTCCTGGCGATTGCGGCCCGAGCGGCAGCTTCCTGTCTCTGTCTCTCCTCCTCGGCAGCCCGTCTCGCTGCTTCCCCCTCTGCCTTCCTCTTGCTGAGCCCCTCAGTTGTTTTACCACCAACTGAGGTGAGCTCGAGTATATCTGCCCCACTCACGTACTGACTACACCATAGACTAAACTTACCTTAACAGGTACCTATATCAATTCAGTTGTTTTACCACCAACCGAGATTAAACTTACCTTAACATAATACTGTAGATTTCAAGGGTAAAGAAGGTGTTGAGGGATGTACTCTGCATGCTCCCAGGGATCACCCATACATATCCAAACACTCCCCTATACCCCGTTACATGTAAAGACCAAGATGGCATTATTACATTATACTATACAGTACCTAGCTACACCACAACCAAAGCCACCCAAATACCTGGAGCTCTCACATTTGAGGTGCACATCAACTACTAGTGGTAACAGTCCTATGTTAACGTTCCTAGCTACTACAACTTGCACTATGCAACCTTCCTACCTCTCCTAACTCCTGAGTACATCAATCTTCACCGGTTATCATCCTAGGGACCTCCCTGGACCTTCTAGGAACCCCCTCAAGGGTCACATCTCCCACTCTGTACTACCACTAGGTCATTCCTGTTCTCAGTTGCGGTTCTTGTAGCTCCCTTTGAGCTCCAGCTTGCCCCTAGCATGCTACAACGTAAACCACTCATACCAAATTCACCTCTAAGACCAATTCCAACCCAGGTGTTACACTCAGATGCCCACTTCATTTCGTCCACTCCCAGTCCCACTGGGTCTGTGATATTCAATACAATGGCTCCAGTGATGAGTTGGTCATGCACTTCCCATTCCTTGAGGCATGGAGTTGGGCTAAATAGTAGTGTGGCTGCCTGTGTTGTCAGTGGGCATATTGGTCCCAGGTAGAAGTTTGGTCTAGGTATAGTGTGTAAGACCTGGGTCAGAATTGGTCTTAAGGGTGGATTTGGTATGAAAGGTTTACGTTGTAGTGTGCTAGAAGCAAGCTAGAGCTCAAAGGGAGCTATGGAAACTGCGACCAAGGACAGGAATGACTTAGTATTAGTTCTGGTTACGAGATGTGACCCTTGAAGGGGTGACTGGAAGGTCCAGGGAGGTCCCTAGGACAATAACTGGTAAAGATAGATGTAATCCAGGAGCTGGGAGACATAGGAGTGTGGTGTAGTACAAATTGTAGTAGCTAGGAACGTCAACGCAGGATCATTATAGCTAATAGATGGTGTGAGCTTCAGACGTGAGAGCTCCCAATATAGTGTGAGCCCGGGAAGCGGGGGAGGTGGTAACAGAGAAGCGATATGTGGGTGGACGTGATGGGGAGCTTCAACGTTACCGTGATCAAGGTCCCGGAGCTTGTGGAGCAAGTAGGGAGCTTGGGGAGGCTTGGGGAAGGTTGGCTCACCAAAACGATAAACATTTGGGGAGCTTTAGTATTGGTCAAGGGAGGTTGAAGACCCACTCGGAAGGCTTAGACGTAAAGCATATATTGGATCGTGTAGACAATCGTTGAGACAAGAAACAGAAGTAGAGAAATTAAGATAAAGAAACAGAGAGTAAAGGAAAATCTGTATGGTTAGCAGGTACAAAGGGACAGGGACTGGACCTATGCAAAAGGGTGTGTGTTCAAAATATACCAAGCTAGCATTTGGGACACTACGGGACTGCTTAAATAGGTACAGGGAAGTTAACAACAGAACAGTACATAAACTGGACGATCGAGATTGGTTACAAATGGGGATAAGGTGTTGTACGTAGTTGGGGAGGTCCCTAGTCTCTTAAGGTAGTGGTAATGCTGGTGTTTTGGGAGCTACTGTGAGTATCGAAGAGTGGAGGTAGGTATAAGGGTAGTGTGAGGCTGAGAAAGGAGGGTGGAGGTCGGGGGAGGTTGTTAAGGAGCTTGGGGGAAGGGGAAGTCGGTCAGGGCATGACACAGTGCTGTCAAGGTAGCCAGTCAGTCCCTTCGACTGCACCACGGACTGGATTTCTCATTTGTACAGTCTCCAGTTTCCCTCCCCGACCAGTTGTTTTGCATTGGGTAGTCTTGGTATGTTCAGGATGCTTCTGAATGATATTTTGTGAGTACTCAAATTAAATTTATTTTATCACCAGTAACCTTTTCTTTCAATCACTCATAATCTGTTGAGGTTTGTCTACTATAAGTTAGCTCAGTATCGCTAGTGTGTATGTTAAGGTTAAGTCACCTCAGTTAGCAGCAAAGTAACTCATATCAATATATGTACCTGTTGAGGTTTGTCTACTATAAGTTAGCTCAGTGTCGTAGTTAAAGTTAACTCACCTCAGTTAGCAGCAAAGTAACTGAGGTATTTGGGTGGCTTTGGTTGTGGTGTAGCTAGGTACTGTATAGTATAATGTAATAATGCCATCTTGGTCTTTACATATAACGGGGTATAGGGGAGTGTTTGGATATGTATGGGTGATCCCTGGGAGCATGCAGAGTACATCCCTCAACACCTTCTTTACCCTTGAAATCTACAGTATTATGTTAAGGTAAGTTTAATCTCGGTTGGTGGTAAAACAACTGAATTGATATAGGTACCTGTTAAGGTAAGTTTAGTCTACGGTGTAGTCAATACATGAGTGGGGCAGATATACTCGAGCTCACCTCAGTTGGTGGTAAAACAACTGAGGGGCTCAGATATGTCATTGTGCATGATCTATATGGTACTATACAGTATAATGTAATTGGAGACAGCATATATGGATAGGGATGGTCAAAGCAGAGAGTATACATATGGAGTGTTCCCCAACATATTACATCATTGTTTCTTGCAGATCAGATTGTATAAAGCCAGCTCCCCACAGCCTGGTCCCTTATCTTGACCTCTCTGTCATTATCTTGGGACCAGGTATGTGCTTACTTACTAGTATTTATGACTACAATACCTAATATAACTCTGTCATTATCTTGGGACCAGTCCGTCCATGCTCTGCTCCATCATCCACTTAGTCACTCTGCCTTGCTGTTCTGTTTAGTCGCTCCACCTCTGCTGCTTTGTGACACAGCCAGTATATATACATAAATGTCATTGTACACTAAACATGAACTAGTGTAACACATCACCATGCTCAGAGTTTCCCCTATAGTGAAATGTGTTGGGAAATTTCTGGATAAACTATGATAGGATATGGAGATTAGCCTTATAAGGTTTATCTTCTCATTTCCCCTGGCATTTCACCTTAGGGGCAACTTTGACTCTGGCAATGTGAGTGATGTGTGAACAGCATGAGCCATGTTCAACATGCACCACCCCCTCTGACAGCTTAACAAAAGCAAGCATGTAGAAACCTTAGGTAATCAAAGCTTGAAAGTTATTTGCTGCAGGATAAAACGGTGATTTTCACCTCGAGAGTCGAGATGAAATGTGTGATGTCTCAATTCTTGTGGAACAAAACAAAGAGGGCACCCAGGTGTTTCACGACACGCTCTTCGAGATAACAACGAGCTGAAACCCGTTGCAAATAGCACGAAGCTTTCAATTCATTTGACGCGCAACGCGACGCGTCGTCAAATGAAGCACGTGGGTTATTCTGACCTAATGTCGTTGATGAGCCAAACAAGTGACCAAGCAGGACCCTAAATTTATTTCTTTGTTGAAGTTGAACGACCAACGACTACAAAGCGAAGCCGATCATAGTACCCAAGACTTACCTTTGACCTTGAATTGTGTCCCAAAACCTCCTACGTCTCTGGCACAAGGGCTAATCCCAAACGATATGCCGCGTCAATCTCGTTCCTTTGCATCGTCTGCGAATTCATCAGATAACGAGTCTCTGAAGGAAAATCACGTCAACGGATCCAATAGGGTGAAAATAGAGAAAGTAAAGCTGCAACAAACTAAAGTGAAAGAAGAAAATGCCAGGAAGGCTAGGGCTCGCGTCCAGGAGCAAGAACGCGGTGATGGACTAGATGTTGACACTGACGCCGATACGGATGAAGAAGAGGATATTGATAACCAAGGCAGTGGCTCTCCCAAAGGCCGAAAGCGCGCGCGTGCAAATTCAGACGGTGACTCAAGGCCTTCTCAATTTCAGGATGGCACTTCCTGTGCTCCGCGCTCGGTTACGCTTCCTAGAGATCCCAAAGACAAGTGCGTCGTTGTTGTATTCTATCACAGATGCAACTTCTCACTTCAGACTATACATATCAGCTTTATACCTGGTTCCATAGTCCGCATTCAACTCCGCAATTTCGTTACCTACGACTATGTTGAGTTTCGCCCTGGCCCATACTTAAATATGATCATTGGACCTAATGGCACTGGAAAAAGTAGCATTGCCTGTGCCATTGCGTTGGGTTTGAATTTTTCACCTAAAGTGCGCCTATTCAAATTGAATCCTTTCACTCTGGTCGAATCAGTAATGTTCCCATCTTAGGTCCTCGGTCGTGCTGATGAAATTAGTGCCTACGTTAAGAACGGTACTCCTGACGGCCATATCGAAATCGAGCTCAAGACTCCTACTGGCAAACCCAATCTCATCATCCATCGGAAATTGGTTGCATATAGCAGGTCCTCTACGTTCATGTTGAATGGCAAAAATGCCACAGGAAAAGAAGTCAGTCAGCGTATGGCTGAGTTAGGGGTCCAAGTCGGAAACCTATGGTTAGTTGACGATTTCGATGATTTCGATGCTCACAAACTGTGTATATATATTAACCGCTTAACTCTCAGCTCTTTTCTTCCTCAAGATAAAGTTTCTGAATTCGCCATGATGACCCCTCAACAGCTATTGAAAGAAACCCAAAAGGCAGCTGGTGACACCAATCTCACAAGCTGGCATGAAACCCTTATCGAGGCCGGCAAGGAGAGTAGTCTAATTAAGGAGGTAAATGAAACTCCTCACCAGCATGAGAAGACACTGATGTCATCCCAGAAAGTTGCATCCGAACAGTCACAACTCACTCAAATGAATGCTCGCAACGCTGCTATTGAGCGTGATGTTGAGCGTTATCACGAACGACGCAAGATCGAAGACATGATAAAAATACTCGAAGTCTACATACCGTGTGCGAGTTACAGAGAATTGTTAGCTCGGTATGTTTTTCCTGCCATTGTTTTCAGTATGATGTTCTAATCGAACATATTTCTTGTTTTCTTTTGCATCTATTGATTGTTTTAGCTATCACGAATTGAAGGTAGTCCAACGCAAGATGCATCAGAAAGTTCTTCGGCTGAAAGCAAAGAATGAGCCAGCACATCAATTATTGAAGTGAGCTTACTCGTTCTCACTTTAGCTCGTGGTCATCATACTGATTCTATTACCGGTAGCATCCTTAAATCTGATCTCAAAGAGAGAGAACGCACACGGGAGACGCGCAAAAAAGACACTCAAAAGCTTTTCCGCGAGATGCAACAAATGTACGACAGCAATGAAAAGATGGTTAGTCCTGCTATTTGGGAAACGGGGTTTCCACTCACTTAATACTCGCCGACCTCCTATTCAGGAGAATCATGCCGACACACTTCAGTCAAAGCTTGAACACCTTGTCCAGGCCGAAAGGGATCGCCAAAGACAAATCCGCGAATTGGAAGGAAAGATCCAACGAATGGAGGCAGAGTATAATCAACCCTTGCCAGATGAAGTGGTGATGGTGTTAGAAGACAAGAATGGAGCTATCAAGAGAGAGAAGGTGAGTACCCTTAACCTTCTCACTGAGTTTCCTGACATGATGTTTTGAAGCTGGAGCATGGTCGCGAACGTAACCAGATACATGCTCGTCGTGAAGAATGCGACAGCAAGTTGAGAGAAGAATTGGAGGAAAAGGCAGTGATCATGAGAAAAATTGAGCAGGCCCAGAGAAAGTCTGTTGTTTACTTTTTACATTACTGACGTTCCCTCGCTTATTGCTTCGCTTACTTTAGTCTCCACCAACTTGACTCGGCGGACCATCAGAAGCTCCAGCGGTTGGCACAATTCAACCAAGATACGGCTGATGCAGTTGTTTGGCTTAGATCCAACAAGCATCGCTTTAAACAGGATATCATCGAACCAGCGATTTTGACGCTCACTGTACCCAGCATACGTTACGCACCGGCAGTGGAGAGTGTTATGAGCGGAGATAGGTTCAAGGTAATTTGGAATGGCTCTCCTCAAGCGAAACTGATTCGTTACTACCCAGACTTTTGTTGCTCAATGCCGAGAGGATTATGATCTCCTCAACGAACTGGTCAACGATCAAGGTGCGCTCGGGCGAAAGGCTTGGATCTCGACGTGGTTTCGGGACCCTGACACTACACAACTTGTTGAACCACCAATGACGCCAGAGGAACTACAAGCCCTGCATTTTGATGGTTATCTCTCTGATTTTGTCTCCTGTCCCCCAGCCATGTTGTGGTTCTTGAAGAACGACATATCGTTACATAGGATTGTTAGTCTATCTCTTTCGAAGCCCTCGTCTACTAATCTTTCGCTGCAGGCGGTAACTCTCAATAACAATAATGTCGACGTTAACAGTGCTACTCAAGCGGTCGCGCGCTCCGGTGGAGCGACCTTCATTGTCGGGTCTGTCATCAACAATGTTTCTCGATCTCGATACGGCAGGAAGGCTGTATCAAACGTGACGAGGGACGTCAGGCCAGCAAAACTGTTGGCAAATCATGGTGGTGAGTAGCAATCCGTTCTTATATCCTCGCTGTAGACTTTGACCCTGATATACGTGTCTTTCTTACAGTCGACGCTGACGCTAAACGTCGCTTTGAGTCGGAGATTGTACAGTACAAAGTTGACATAGCTGTGCACGATGAAGAGATTGGACGGTTAAAAGAAGAGGAAAGGAAAATCGAAGCCGAAGCTAGAGAACATGATAAACGGGGGGTAAGTACTCAGAATCTCTGCATTGGCACGTTGATACATATCTCCCGTTGCATCAACTAGGCAACTATTCAAGATCGCACAGAAGCTGCACAGAGGGCTCGCGCGTTAAAAGAAAAGTTGAAATTGAACATTGGTAATGCATCATCTATACTTCCTCGATTCTTTTGAATGACATTCAAGCTCAACGAATCTAAAATTATAATGAAGTACTGATGGCTCATTTTTGCAGCACGAGAAAAGATCATGCTCAGACAGAAGCGTGCAGCTCCTTCTGCAGATCAGGAGCGTGAAGAGATCCGCGCTGAGTTGGTCGGTGTTGCAAAAAAGAGGGTAAAAGTTGTGAAGGATTATTTGGTTCGTCTGATTCTTTTGCTTGTCTCTTGTAGTTTTTGAAATACGTCAATCACAGGCCATTGCCAAGAGAGTCGTGGTTGAGCAGCAAGAAACAACCCGAATTGGGCTGGAGTATCTTCAGATAAGTGCCAATCGTGCCGTTTTAGACGATTTGTGCAAGAGGAAAGATGAGAAGTATAATAAGGCGATGGAGGAATTTGCTGAAAGTTTGTCTCTTACTTGGCTTCTAAAAAACCTCCTCAAGAATGTCAATTAGTCGACGCGGAATACAACGACGCGAAGAAGCACTCCAAGGACGCCCTGAACGAGTCCCGTGATGCGCTCAATAATACAACCGACGAAATTCGCGAACAGTACAACGAGGCAATGGCAAAGCGCACAGAATATGAGAATGCACTCCAAAGTGCAGAAAGCAACGGGACTACTCCACCCTCGGCAGAAGGTGTGGATCTACGCACGGCAGATGAGTACCGGGCGGAGCTCGAATCGCAGGAGGCGCAGTTGGAGTTGGTGAGCAAGACACAGCCTGGTGTTATTGAGCAGTATGAAAAGAGGAAGAGGGATGTGAGTAGTTCGCCATTCTATATGTAACGCCGATACTCATAAGGGCGTGGTCTTAGATTGAACAATTGGAGAAGACCTTAGAAGACAGGCAGCGCAATGCTGCCAAAGTCGAACGCAGTATCCAGCTGACCTTGGTACATATTCCTATCTTCAAAACTTGTCAATGACCGACTGGCGTTTTAGGATCACTGGAAGCCCGCTTTAGAAAAACTCATTGGGAGCATTGGACGAAAGTTTTCAGCTGCGTTTGACCGTATGTCTTTGGCCTTTGTAACACTCGGCTCCAATCAAAACAAATGTTGCTTCCCCCCTTCAGGTATTGGTTGCGCAGGTGAAATCCGCATCAGTGAAAATGAAGATTACGACAAGTGGGCAATCGACATCCTTGTCAAATTCCGTGATGAAGAGAAGCTGCAGTTGCTTACTGGGCAGAGGCAGTCCGGAGGGGTATGCCAATTTCGAAGGACCGTCCGCATCTAATGTCATGCTAATCGTCTTCCAGGAACGTTCTCTAACGACCATTCTATACTTAATGAGTTTGACTGAAGAAGCCCGTGCTCCATTTTCTTTGGTCGACGAAATCAATCAGGCGAGTTGCCCTTCCTCCGTTGTCACGACTGCCACTCATGCGTGTACTACAGGGAATGGACCAACGCGCTGAACGTGTCGTGCATGATAACATGGTCGACGTCACTTGCAAAGACGACTCGGCTCAATACTTCCTGATTACGCCTAAACTCCTGCCTGACCTAAAATACCACGAACGAATGAAAATCTTGTGCGTCAACAACGGTGAATGGCTTCCAGAGGAGACGAAAGTAGGCAACTTGATGAATCTAATCGAGGGTTTTCTCTCGACAAGGAGGAATACAACTGTAAACGGACACTAGATTGATCATTGATTCTTTTGCTTCTTGTTCACCTGCTGATGTCCCTTGGTGTTCCTCGGTCGCAAATTTTTGATTTGTTTCCCACAGCTTATTATATTTGTTAAGTTATATTTTCGCCCATAACTCGTACCGTACATATAGATGTTTGCTACTTACCATAACACCCCAACAAATAGTCCATATACATATTGTACTCGATAAACATATCCTATTTCGTGCCCTACTGAAATAGTCAAATAATATGCTATATTTAACTGATCCACGAACATACACGCCTCGAGTTTACAAGAAGAGCTACAAAAAAGGTCAAGCAGTACTAATACTACTGTTATACATATGCGATGCCGATCGCATCGTTTGAAAAATAAACGTGAACATGGTGTACTTCCGTGCCTCCACCAAAGTCTAGAATAGTGTCCTCGCAATCATATCGCCTAACATATTATTGTGGGCATACGGATCCATCTGTGGAGCAGGATGCCAGAGCTCTTCAGATCCATGATCGACAAGTTGCTGCAACGGAGATCGAGGTGAACGTTGAAAAGAACACAACTTTCTAAACGAAGATGACATATTGGAGCAGGTGCTGGCGCCCACGTTCTCCGATCGTGAGAAGGAACGCAGCTTTCTCAGCTGCGAGCTCGGAGGAGAGGTCGAATTTGAAGCAGGATAAATGGTAGAAGCGGAGGCATTTGCAGTGGTAGTGTTAGTACAGGATCTAGGTGATTCAAGGATAGGATACATATGTCGTTTCATGAAGTGATTTTTCGATGATAAAAATGGTTTTAAGCAGATAGAGGTTCGGCGCTGATGAATTGTATCCACGTCCAGTGGCTCAGTGGCTAAGCCTGATACGACATATGGAGCCTGCTCAAGCACCTGGGCAGACATCTTAGACAACAGGATTGAACCACTGCCATGCTCTGTTGAAGTTACAAGACGGATAGTTGCTTCGGATGACGGAACTGTAGTCACGGAAGTAGCACCACCATTATTGACCCGGGCACTGGGACCTCGATTCCGAGTAGAGGGGTTTCCATGGCCAAGTACAGAAAGACATCGGCGCTTCGCAGAAACCGATTCCAAGACGGATGAAGATGGATCAGACGGACTTTTGGGAGGCAAACCTAAAGGCAGTTTCAACCCCAATCCAACTAGTCCTTTCTCCTTCGCAGTCTGGTCCGACGAATGGAGTGGCCTTATTATTTCGATCGAGGGTGCAGAGTTTTGGGGACATGGGCCAGACATCCCAGGAAGACGGAGACCTAAACCAAGAAGCTTTTGTGTTGTTTTGCACAACACCGTTTCCCTATGGATTCGATCGTTAATGTTCACTATAGGAGAGAAAATGACGTCGACCGAAGAGCCTGAGGAAGAAGGATAGATATCCCAGAACAAATGAGGGATAGGATCAAAAGACGACCTCGGAGAGGGAAGAGCGACTATGGGCGAGGGTGAATGTAGGTCTAGAGACTGGGGACGCAGGACAGGCTTCGTCAGTGGGTTTACCCCGAGATCCTGACCAATATCTTCAGTGATGGTAGGAAAGAGGAGTATTGAGAGCTCTGATTCTTCTAGCTTTAACGACTAGAAAAATCTCGATAAAAAATAAGCATTAAAAGAATAAATCTTGTGTACCTCAGTCCATTGGCCCGATCTCGTTTTCAACTTCACGAGCTTCTTCTTCTTATTCTTCAATAGAAGAAATCGGGCGACAGACTCCTCGCCGTCCGATTCTTCAGCTTCATATCCAGTTTCATCTGCTGCTGCAGCAGGAGACTCGACCTCCAGAAGTCCTTGACTGTGTTGTGGGACTGGCAGATAGGTGTTGGATGCGTTTAGCGTGGGCGTTTTGGGTCTTTCTTTGCACGATGATTCCCAAGATTCGTCGTACTCGACGAGCAACTTTCGCTTATCAGGACAATCTTTTTCTTCGTCCTCATTCAAGGGCGAAGTTGGAGGCGAAATTTCCGTCTGCGAGGAGCTAGAGCTAGAAAGGCAGCTATTGTCAAAGAGCGAGGACGTAGACGTGGCCGAAGATATGTATGAAGATGAAGCGGAAGACAAGGCCAGCGTGTCAAGATCGTTTGGGATGGATAGAAAAGTAGTAGACATGTTCAAAGAAAAAATGAAGTGGAGAAGGAGATGTAGAAAAGAATAGATATGAAGCTGTGAAACTGATAGTGGTGGCTAGAAGGAGAGCAATGGCGAGATCTAAATTAGCCAACTTCGACGCGACGTAACAACCCACGTGATGGCGTCACCCTTCTTCCGCGTTCTTCGACCACAGATTCAGAATGTAATCAATGTAAAAAATTTCCCAGCCATTCCTTTTGATCCTTTTGCGAATCGGAACGATACGAATTCGGCTAGAAAGATACTCCTCTCTATTTTACCGTCGAAGTTCTTAGTAAGTACCTTCGTCCGATAACGTCTTAACTTGCTGACTATTACAGTATTCCTCGCCAAAACTCTTCCGGTGTCACTCCGAATATATATGACATTTGACTTATCTGGTCGAGCTTCAGTATAAAAGGTACGGAAGGATGCGATCTGCGTCCTCACATTCCAACTAGATATTATTCCTCTCCACCCAAGGTTAGCATTTCGCGGTGGAAACATCTGTCATGTATTGACCCTCCCGCTTTGAATCAATAGATGTCTAAAGAAACCAAAGCTTGGGGTGCTACCTCCTCTCGAAAGACAGAACCAATTACCATAACTCGTCGAGCACCAGACGACGAAGACGTCGCTATCGATATCAAATTCGCTGGGATCTGTCACTCCGACATCCATACAGCCCGCAACGAATGGGGAAGGACCACGTACCCTCAGGTCGTTGGACACGAAATCGCTGGAGTTGTCAATGCCGTAGGCAAGAATGTCACCAAATTCAAAGTTGGTGACCATGTCGGAATTGGCTGCATGGTGAACAGCTGTCGCCAATGTGCCAATTGCGTGGACGGCGAGGAGCAATACTGCACCTCTGGTTTGGTCTTGACATACAATTCGACGGATCCCAAAGATGGGACAATCACACAGGGCGGCTACTCGCAATACATCGTGGTGGATCAGGCTTTTGTGCTGAGTGTCCCAGAAAGCATTCCATTAGATAAGGCGGCACCGTTGATGTGTGCGGGTATAACATTGTACTCACCACTGAATCATTGGAATGCTGGGCCAGGCAAGAGGGTGGGCATTATTGGATTTGGTGGCCTAGGGCATATGGGCGTCAAACTCGCAAAGTGAGCGATACGATTCCCGTAGTTAAGTCTATGCATGAATTTAATACCCTCGCCTCTTCCTATAGAGCATTCGGGTCTGAAGTGACCGTGTTTTCTCAAACCAATAGCAAAAAAGAGTTGGGACTTCGGTTCGGAGCAGACGACTACGTCGCAACGAGCGAACCCGAGGCTTTTTCCAAGCTCGGTCAAAAATTTGACATCATCATTAATACTGTTTCCGCTAAAATTCCTCTCGATCTATACCTTTCTTGTCTCCGCCGCGATGGTACTCTCATTCAAGTTGGGGCCCCCGAGGACGAATTGCAGATTTCCCCTGCCAGCCTGTATACTCATCGAGTCGGAGTCCACGGGTCAATGATTGGCGGGATTGCAGAGACGCAGAAGATGCTGGATTTTTGTGGAGAGAAGCAGATTTTCCCAGAAATTGAGACCATTCCGGCGTCATATATCAATGAGGCGTATGAGAGAGTCATGAAGTCACAGGTCAAGTTTAGATTTGTGATCGATGTGTCGACTATGTAGAGTAAATGGTTACACGAATCTTCGAATGTTTATTTCTGTAGAATCTCTGCGAAGGCGTACAAAGTATGAAGACGGCTTGTAGCACTATTTCTGCTTGGTATACATGGTTGTCGTGGCTGCGGCAGAATGCAATTCAATCATTGATCTTCTCAATCTGCAAGACATATACATGAATCTCTCGAAATTAATGCACGAATCAACGTCGCACCTGAGCTGCTCCATGTAGTATTCCCGCAACTCTCTGTATCGCAGCAGACGATGACGTTTATGGAGAAGGGTCAACATCAAACAAGTTGCAACCATTGCTGTTTGAGGGCTGTCAGTAACCGATGCTTTTATGTATATGATATGACGGGATAAATTACCTCCAAGAATACACATCGCTGTAACCGCATATTGCCAGGGCGCAACACGGAGAGGAGTTTCTGGGGGCACCGCACAAATGCCTGCAACACAGTTGCGCTACAGTCAAGTATGAGTTTGGGATTGAAAGACGTTATGAATACTCACCTCTTCACATTCTTGATCAATTTGACAAGGCGACCTCAAAGATTTACTCTGCTCGCAGAGCAAGCTATCCTGGCCACAGTACAAGTCGGGTGAATGACAGTTATCCCGAATTACAACGGTGTTGTATAGTTGTCCGTTCAGTGCGACGTCCGTATACGTAGTGTTGTCGACGATGCAAGGAGTACCTATTGTCGCATTCGCGTACCTGATTGTGGAAGGAATTCTACAGGATGTTTTCAAAAGGCAATGGAGGATCCGCCGTACATGCATATAGAGCGTAAGCAAATTGAACCATAAAAGTTTTCGGGGCTTGAAAAGTCTTGCCAGTTGACTGCACGAGCACATTGTTCATCCCTGTTCATCTGGCATGCGCCACCCGGGCTCACTTGAGTTCTACATCCATTTCCTTCGTCAGGGCAGAAGGATCCCGGCAAACACAGCGGAGGAAGAGCATTAAGAGTAGAGTATCCAAAAGGAAATTCGTCTCTTCGACAAGTTCTTACAAGGCAAGTCCCGTTTTCAGAACCAGAACAGTAAGCGAGGTCGGAGCAGTCAGAGACAAACTTGTGAGTATTTGAATCGAGATGGTCGCGCGTTATAGAGCAGGCTCCGCCAATACCAGTAGATCCAGCATCGCAAAATCGAACCAAGAGTAAGAGAGCGAGGTTGCCAACAAAGATATCAAGCATGATGAAAGGACGAGGACGCACCGAACGCAATTAGCGCTCGAGCGCTCATCTTATCAACATGACAGCAAGATAAGACAGCGTTACACGAAGATCAATTATTCAACCTTCTCGCAATAACTACAATGTCCCCTCGGCGATTCTCTCCAATGCATCCTTATATAAATCAGGCGAGTCTTGAACACTCATTAAAATTACTCAGTATCTACTCCACCACCCTTCTTCTGTTGTGTTCGACCTTCCAAAGATTCAGTTGAAATTCGAAGGTCAATAGAATCAGAAATGTAATTGGGTGCGAAGTTATCTGGATTTAAGTTGAGCCAGAAATGCGCACGTCCGCATGAATGTTCATCGAGTAAAATTTTCCTCCCGCCTTGGATGTAACACTATGATTATGATTACTCACCAAGGCAGTGAGAGAAAGCCGGCTACAGATGGATGAAATCATTTGTTCTCAGGCATATCCCTTCCCCGATAATGGTCACCAATTTTGCTGACCTCAAGACTCTTCCGTTATCATTTCGTTACAGTGCAACTCCCCGGGGTGAGTCGCACATCTAGTACACTCACGGCATGGGCGTCCCAAAGAAAATGACATCGGATTACAGATGAGTGTTCCCAAAGTTTAAGACCACGGACTTCGGGATACATCTGAGCACCCCTTGGCCGCTATGAAGTCAATTGAAGACCCTGAGAATCCTTGAAGGGAATTTTCGAAACAAATAGCACCTCAATCCTATCGTCAGATACATATGTTTGGATAAATTTCCCTACCTTTTTCTGTTTTCACGGTGTGGTTAGTTAACACAATCTCGTGGTTCATGAAGAAAAATCCGTTGCTTTCATGAATAGAGCCTGTCGATCAGTGTTCTGCTCAATCCTGCGGAGGTTCTACTCCTATAGTGAAAAAGTTCGAGATTTCTGCCGCACAGTTTCTGGCCGTTTATCTAAAGGTTCAACCGAGAAGCCATCAGAAAATTCCAGTTATCCTGAAGGTCAGCAAGGCCTAGGTGCATTCAATTACATACTAATCATGGAATATGCGGTTGACAAATATCTGAAAGTGCACATGCTCATATGAAAAATCTCAGGAGCCATTGATTCTTGATCTCCTCTTCCTTTCTATGCTTTCACTTTCTCCGAACATGGATTCATCTGCAGAGCTCCAATGACAGTTCTATGAACTTCATGCTCTTGGCAGCTACTGAGTGTAAACATACCACTTACCTTACATGCATACAGTCACACCTGTGACATCACACTATATAGACTTTCCTTCTTCTTAGACATGTCTAGAGTCCTTACCACTATCATATATTGGCCTTAGACTACTCTCAACCGTATCTCTCTCTCTCTCTCTCTTTCTGTCTACCAATCATATTTGGTTCCTAGTATCTGGCCCTCCTGTGAGTTCCATCTTAGTGTTCCCACCATCACCGTGGGTTTCACTGAGAAGTATTGAGATGGCCATAGATTTGTGGCCTAATTTTCATATCATTTCAGAGTAGGTTCTGACCCAGACAATGAGAAAAACTCGCAGGTAACAGGGGGATATTTATTGTCACAAAGCAGTGGAAATAGAGCGACCAAGTGGAATGGCACAGCAGAGAGATGGAGTGGAATAATGAGGCAGAGCAGCTAGATGAAGTGTAGGCACACAGTGCACAACTATTCCCAAGATAACAACAGAGTTATATTGAGTACTAGAGTAATAATGAGTGAGCACATACCTGGTCCCAAGATAATGACGGAGGTTAAGATAAGGGACCAGATGTCATGAAGTACGTAGCCCCTATCATTTTCCTTTTCTCACCATCTCTACACCCTTATTTGTGCGATACATCACTCCATCACTTTCACATCCCACCATTGTCAAACCCTCATCAATTACTGATCCACCTGACCCCCTTCATCGATTACTAATTCATCTGTTACCCTTCTCCTTCTACTGGCTTCCGCCACCTTCTTTATTCTCGAACTGTACAGTATTACATTGTTATTTCTCGCAGATCAGATTGTGTATATAAAGCCAGCTCCCCACTACCTGGTCCCTTATCTTGACCTCTCTGTCATTATCTTGGGACCAGGTATGTGCTTACTTACTAGTACTTATGACTACGATACTAATTTAACTCTGTCATTATTTTGGGACCAGTCTGTCCATGCTCTGCTCAGCTGCTCCGCTTCTACCGCTTACTCAGTCGCTCCGCCACACTATGTGCCCTGTTGCTCCGCACTGCTGCCCCGCTTAGTCACTCCGTCGCTGACGCTTTGTGACACCAGACTGTGGGGAGTTGGCTTTATATACACAATCCAATCTGTGAGAAACAACAATGTAATACTGTACCAACCAAGGGTAAAGAAGGTGGTGGAAGCCGGTAGAAGGAGAATAGTAACAGATGGATCAGTGATCAATGAAGAAGGGTCAGGTGGATCAGTAATTGATAGAATGTGATGGTGATGGAATGATCTATTGTACAAGTAATGGCATAGAGATGGTGAGAAAAGGTAAATGATAGGGGCTATGTACTTCATGACAAGAACCTTGCTTGACTCCTTTATTGTTCTGCCAATTAAGGTTTTCTTCAGTGTGACACTGGGTGACACCTGTTACTAGAGCCAGTTGCTGACACAAAGGTGCAATAAGAATGCAACAAGGATGCAACAAGAAGACTTTGGTTAGTAGAGATACAGATCATGTCAGGTTAAAGTCATTCCGAGGAGGATGCTTGGAATGGTGGGTCACACTTTGGCATCTTTCTAAAAGCCTTTGGAATTAGTGTATCCCATAAAGATGATTCATAACAGAAAATTTTCAAATATTTTGGTTATTTGATACACACAAGATTATCCCCTATCTCAAAATTATGAGATATTTTCTGTTGACATCAACATAAGCCTATGAATCAGGTTGCTGTATGTCTCAAATGAAAACAGCACAAAAGATTTGCTTGCAGTGGGTTCAGAAAATGATGACATTTGTGAAATTTACATGAGCTCTGTAAAGATATGCTTTGGTGCTGCACTCTACAGCGCCTCCCGCTGGTGTCGGCTTTCCAAAAATCTTGCCTTATTGTAATCTTTATCTTATTGCTCTTTCTCACTACACATTCTCTTTCAACCTAGTCTACTTTGATTGTCTTATTCTTTACCATGACGGTACTAAATGTACAGCCCCTATTAGCTAGTCTGGCGCTTTGCCCTGATATGCTGATTAGTTAGTATAAATATTTCTGTACTGTAATTTAGTTCCTCAGTTTAATTATTGACTTAGACCAACTGTCAAGATCATGTATACCGGTAAGCCGTGCCAAGGGCCGATCGGTAACTAAGGGCAGAAGCTATAATAGGACAGTGGTGAAGTTATTAACAATACCGCCGTTACGCCGCTAGTCCCCGGAGATCAAGAGTAGAGAAGGATAGAACTAGGAGCAGCCAAGACGACAATGAGGAGCGAACCAAAGAACATTGAAGTCCTAAGGTCAGAGTAAGGCGAACTTCGAGGCAACGAGCCTGAAGACTCAAAGGCAAGAGATGAGGATCTAAGGTGATCCAAGTTGGAGAGGATAATCTAAGTTGATAATTAAACTGAGGAGCTAAAGTACAGTACAGGAGTATTTATATCAACTACTCGGCAGCTTGGAGTGAAGCGCCAGACTAACTAATAGAGGCTGTACGTTTAGTACCATCAGGGTAAGGAATAAGACAATAAAACTAGACTAAGGCAAAAGGGAATGTGTAGCGAGAAAGAACAATAAAATAAAGATTACAATAAGTCCCAGATCTTCAGAAAGCCAACACCGGCGGTAGGCACCGAGCATGGTCTTGACAGTATCCCCCTCTTAGGCTTGAGCCCTCAAAAGCCAATATGACCAAGATTAATCCTATCAGCAAGTTATCAGATATAGGAAGAACCAAATCTTATTGAGTCCCCGTAAGCTGACTACAATTTGAAGGAAAATTTTGTCTGGTCCGTGCGCAGTCTTATTGGTATAAGAATAGGCAGTTTTTGCCTTGAAACCCATCTTTGAATTTTTCTAAGTCCAAAAGAATGTCCACCTCTCGCACAACCACAACAACCATTGGCTCTATCCCCATCACCACCACCCAACCTCCAGCCCCGACTCGCCCAATGACGCCGACCGCTTCCGATGAGGAATGGGAGTTAGAGCTGGAAATGGAGTGTACCAGAGAAAGGATGAGGGTACTGAAGGAAAAAAGGAAGGCTGAGGAAGAGGCCAAGAAGAAAGCAGAGGAGGAGGAGGCCAAACAGGCTGCAGAAGAAGAGAGGCAGCGCCAGGAGGCCATCGCGCAGGCTGCGAGCGCCAGGCAACGGGAAGAGAAGGCAGCAGAACGACGAAGGAAGGTAGTGGCGGCGGCGGCAACCCGGAATCGCTGAGGGCCTTCCCCGAGTGAAGCGTCCACGTCCCATCGAAGAGTGGAGGTGGAGATTCCCCGGGTGATAAAGAAGGGGACTGGTAAGCAGGGGGCTGAGGTAAGTGGTATCAGGTTTTCATTGATTGTTCGCCTGACCCAAGTCTCTCCTAGGCCGGAGATCCTGATGACAGCGATGACGGTGGAGATGATGATGACGAAGATGATGATGAAGAGGAAGAAAAAGTGCCTTGTGAGAGGTGCCGGATGAAGAAGATAGCTTGCCTGGAACAAGTAGGCAAATGGAATACCGTGATATGCAAGGCATGTCACGACATGAAGGTGAGATGCTCGTACTCGGGCCGACCGGTAGCGGTAAAGAGGGAGGGAGGACCGAGTGGTGAACGGATGGCCGTAATGGAGAGTCAGCTGGCCCAAGCACTCGCCAACCTCCGGGCCTTGCAGGAAACGCACTCAAGGTCCCAGCAGTACCTTCGGCAACTCTTGAGGAGGCAAGACGAAGATCATGGCAAATTGATAGCCATAGAAACAAGGCTGGCAATGGTGGGTCCGGCGACACCGAGGCCATCGAGGACAGTATCTGAAAAGCCGAGGAACTTGAAGAGAAGGCGGATTGTGGAGAATAGTGACAAAGAGGAAGAAGAGAGAGGAAGAGAAGAGGAGAAAGACTGAGAAGGAGAAGGAGAGGAACAGGGAGGAGAAGAAGGAGAGGAGGAAGAGGAGGAGGAGCCGGTGCCAAAGAAGGCGCGATCAGTCAAGGGGAAGGAGAGGGCAGAGTAGTGTAGTGTAACAGACAACGACGCTTCGACCCTTTGGCCTCTTCTTGTAATCTATTTCGTAATGATTTTGACTTTGTATATATAAAGGAAATTTTATATAGTATTATCTTGGAAAGATGATTGGGCCGCAGGGCGGTGAAAGAAGTGTTTAGTTTGAAATAGTTTAAATGTAAGTGAACGAGAAGTGAATGAACAAGTAGTTAGTAAATGAAGAGTGAAAATGAACAAGTATTAAGAAGAAGGTAAGCAATATAATGAAGAAGATAAACACTCAATTTGCTATCATCATGTTTACCCTCTAAACACACGAAGTAAACTTCAGCGGAGCGCGGCAAAATTGTCAAGTCCATGCCTTGGCGCCTCGCTCTGCCGCTCGGTATCCTGAGATATACTCTTTATTGTAATCTCTTCCTTATTGTTCTTTCTTGCTACACATACCCATTCATTCTAGTCTCTCCTTATTGTCTTATTCTCTACCCTGTAGGTACTACACGTATAACTCCTAGTAGTTAGTCTGGCGCTCCGCCCCGATGCGCCAATCCGTAGATATAAATACTGCCTGTACGATACTGTAGTCCTCAGTTTAATTATCAACTTAGATCGTCCTCTCTCGTCTTTAAGTCTTCAGGCTTGTCACCTTGAAGTCTTCCTTACTCTGACCTTAAAACTTATAAGTTCTTTGGTTTGCTCCCCGTCGTTGGCGTTACCACCGCTCTGACTTGGCTGCTACTAGTTCTCTCCTTCTCTATCCTCGGTCTCTGGGGACTAATGGCGTAACGGCAGTGTTGCTAATAACTTCACTACTGTCCCATTCGGCCCTCCGCCCTTAGACACCTTGTGGCCTCTGGCACGGTTACACGGTGTACATGATCTTAACAGAAATCAGTGTGAAGGAATTATAATGTTTTCAGGGTCCAGGTTTGTGAGGATAGCGAGCATGAAACACCGGTACCAATTCATCAGCGTGTAGTTCATCAGCAGCAACCCAAGAGAATTCATTGTCGGTACCTTTGTAACCGGCCCACCGGATATAATACTGAAGGGGACAATGTTTATACCTTCTGTCCAGTTTAGAGTTGAGGATTTCGGCAACATTGTACTCCTCCTCACCATCAACTACAATTGGAGGGGGAGGAGACTGGGTGCGGTTCGGGAATGGATTTGGCAAAACCGGCTCCAGTTGTGAAATATGGAAAACCGGGTGCATTCGGCGGAGATAATCCGGGAGCTTGAGTTCATAAGACAAAGTACCAGGTCTACTGATGACCTTGAAAGGACCAAGATATTTTTCTGAGAATTTTTCAGTAGGACAAGTAGAACAAATACTTCGGAGCCGATCGGGAACTCCGGGTGCGAGATTCTTTTCCTGTCAGCTTGTTCCTTGTAACAAGATTGAGCTAGAAGGATTTCTTCTCGAAGGAAGACGTGGAGTTCATCAAGGTTGACAACAAAGTCTCTGGCTAGGTCAGACTTCATGTCGACCTCGGGCCGAACGGTAATGTTGGGATGGTATCCTTTGTTGGCAAAGAAAGGCATAATACCAGTGGAGGCATTTAGCGTGTTGTTGTAGGCGAACTCGGCGATTGGTAATAAGTGAGACCAGTCATCCTGCTGGTAGGAGCAGTAGATCCTGATGTACTGTTCAAGAGTCTGGTTGACACGCTCGGTCTGCCCATCGGCTTCGGGATGATATCCAGAGGTATAGTGAAGTTCCATAGAGAGCGCTTTGCCGAGAGCCCGGAAGTGTCACAAAGTGTCAGAGACGGAGTGACTGAGCGGAGCAATGGGGCAAGCGGCAGAGCGGAGCAACTGAGCAGGCGGTAGAGGCGTAGCAACTGATCGGAGTGTGGACAGACTGGTCGCAAGATAATGACAGAGTTATATTAGTATCGTAGTTGTAAGTACTGTCACAAAGCATCAGAGACGGGGTGACTAAGCGGAGCAACGGGGCAAGCGGCAGAGCGGAACGACGGAGCAAGCGGTAGAGGTGGAGCAACTGATCGGAACATGGACAGACTGGTCCCAAGATAATGACAGAGTTATATTAGTATCGTAGTTGTAAGTACTAGTAAGTAGGCACATACCTGGTCCCAAGATAATG
>MU795444.1:0-22246 GCA_027886305.1 Lentinula aff. lateritia | reverse complement strand
CTCCCTTCGAGCTCCAGCCTGCTCTTAGCACGCTACAACATAAACCTCCACATACCAAAACCTACCCTAAGACCTATTTTGACCCAGGTCTTACAATTTTTGGCGGTCAAGGTGAAATGTTATACACTTGTAGTGCATCCATTTCTCACATTAACGCGGCTTAAGCCTCCAATCAAGCACATATTGCCCCCACTGCGAGTCTCTACCAAGGTTCTGGAGAATATATGGATGCCTCCCTCGAGCACAACTCAAGTTCTTTACCTGGAACGCTTGTCAAACATCAGCTTGTCATGGCTAGCAAGACTCCATCTCTCTCGACCAACTCTTACTGGCAGCAGGAATCCCACATGGAGCCATACGTCAGGTCCAACAAAGGACCTGTAGTTATAACAAGCGCGATCAACTTTGAGGCATTTTGTGATGAGAATGGATATAGGCGTTTGCTAGCGATGTACCCAAGGGGGCAATTACGAGGGCCTGAGCAGTGTACCGCATTGTGCTATTTTCAGTGGTCTAATGCCCGGGGCTTCATGGTTGAAAGTCTTGGGTACACTGGTGGTCTCCATTTGCGGTGTTATAAGATTCAATATGATAATGGAAGTGGCAGATTCGAAGATCTTCTGACAATTCTGGAGCATCGACTGGACTGGAACATAACTACTTTTCAGAGCGTTACCCGGTTCTTTGAGGACTGTGAGCAGCTCGCAGCCAACTATATATGGGATCCAGAACTTAATCCAGTATCTACAAATCATGTACAGTCCGGTCAGTTCTCTCCGCCTGCACTTCTCTATCAGAACTGATACTTGAGTTCGTTCCTTAGGTATTGTCAAATTAGACAAAGGCAACCCATACGACATATGGAAAGGAATTGTTTATCTTTTCCACGATCCTGGTTTTTTCATACATGGAAAAATCCCGAGAAAAAGCCCACTTGTGTCAGAAGAGGAACAGGTAGCCTCTCAAATCAGCCAAAACGTTATCTTTCAGAATTTGCGACATATTCAAAAGCACCTCGTCCTTCGTCCAGCCTGATTTCACTCATTTTTCCCTTTCACATTTATCTGCTACTAATACATATATCCAACATTCCTGATACGCTTTGCTCCTGATACGCTTTGCTCCTGATACGCTTTGCTCCTGATACACTTTGCTCCTGATACACTTTGCTCCTGATACACTTTGCTCCTGATACACTTTGCTCTTGCTATGCTTTGCTCTTGCTACGCTTTGCTCTTGCTACGCTTTGCTCCTGATACACTTTGCTCCTGATACACTTTGCTCTTGCTGCGCTTTGCTCTTGCTACACTTTTCTCCCGATATGCTTCACTTCCGACACACTTTGCTCCTGATACACTTTGCTCTCGCTACACTTTTCTCCCGATATGCTTCACTTCTGACGCACTTTGCTTCTGATTTGCTCATCCATTCCCCTGCTAAGCGCATTTGCTTTTACAATATTTGCATCTTTATTTCATAGCATACAATGGGTCTTTATTTGCATTGTCTATCTGGATTTCCCCACTGCTTTGCTATCACACTCCCTATACCCAGTACGCTCACTATTCATCTTATCGTCACTTATGGTCTTTATTTGCATCGTCTATCTGGATTTCCCCAATGCTTTACTATCGCACTCTCTATACCAGTACGCTCGCTATTCATCCTACTGTCACTTATGGTCTTTCAATATCATATATCCTTTTTAAGATCAGTTCAATTTGGACCCTGTTATTGGTCAACAAATTTTATCGTCAACAAATATACATATATTGGCACTAATGACCAAGGTTGTTTATTTATATCACAAGCAGGACAACGATGTAATAAAGCAAGGTGGGGTCAAAGCAAAGAAATAGCTTGGGCAAGGCAGCAATCGTATCTACCAAGGCAGCCAAGGTGGAGGGAGTGCTGCTTCCACTGCCGAAAGTGCTGAAGGGTATTCCCAGATGAGCGTCCGATGGTCTCCATTCTCTGGCTCTTTCATTAGATAATGGTAACGGGGCCATGAAGGGTACTCTTTGTGAAATGATACTGGAAGATGGTTATGAACGTCCCAGAGAAGAACTGCCTGATTCAAAGACGTTTCCCAAGCTGAAGGCGGAAGGCCATAAGATTGAATATATGGATGAAAGTTGTTTACTGCTTGAACAAGAAAGTTTCGGATGGACTGATACCAACATTAGACATATTTGGCAGTAAAACATATAGATCAACCCACATTCATCATTCCGTGCCACATCTTCCTGGCTTCATCGTTCGCATATGTGTGCAAAATTCTCTGGTAAGTTTGATTATTATCCTGCAATAGATCAATTAGCATGATTAAGAATAGTGTAGAGATACCTACGTTGAAGAAACTATACAATGTTGCTTGAGTAATCTTGTCTCGTATCATTGTTTGCGCCTCATATCTAGGAACACCATAATGAAGTTCTAGATCCTCAATATCGAGTTCACTGCCACTATATCCAGGTGGATAGACTACTCGCTTCATGAGAGAGGTCCGTTGGTGCAGTGGCTTCTCCCCAAAGGTCACATCTTCAGGCCAGTGAGCAGCCCATATGGCCGAAGTACGAATGAGAAATGCTTCTTCAAACTCTGTTCCTAAAACCATAAGAAACGTGGGCACAAAATGCCAGAGAAACTTGTTTCGCAAGGATTTATGCAAGTGACATGAATACTGAAGAGAATTTCTTCACAATATATGCTTGATTGGTTTTGGAAGAAATGCTCACCAAAGGATGGTAACGATCTTCATCAATTCCTCTATCCGTTTGGGTCCACGACTCTTCAAAAGGTTGATGAAAATATGTGAGCGACATGATTGGAAAAGCTGAGGATTAAGAAATTGCAAAGCTGGGTACTTATAGAGGCTTAAATGTCGTCAGCTTGGCCAGCAGTTACTAAAATTGAGCAAAGCAAAATGCCATATGAAATCCTTAGACGCCTCAAGTTCAAGGATCAGATGACATGACATCATATTGATTAAGCATTGATAGCATCATAAAAATCTCATTTTCTTTGTCTTTCTCCTATAAACGACGATGATTAACTCAATAGTCGAGTTCAAGCTCAGGCTCAAGGTAAATTCTCTAATCAGAGCAGCATGTTGATTTTCAATGATTTTTAAAGAAAGCCATGTGGGGTATAGTTAAATCCTTATCGGGCCAACCTACTGTTCCAGATGCTTAGCTTGCATTGAGAGTAGGCATTCATCTTGGGGTCCCCGGTACAGATGAATCGGGTACGTATGGCATACGTATCTGGTATGCAAATTGCTTGTTAATGAGTAATGACAGCAGAACGTATTACGAGTCTTTGTATCTTTGGCAATAGGCATCATGACCGGTCTGATTTGGTTGCGCAGAGTAGCAACTTATTAGTGCTTCATAATTCCGAGATGTATGAGCAAACCTGAAGAATTTATATTCCAAAATATATTAATCCTTCAATATTCCCAAATATTCTTCACGTGTGATGAAAAGGCCAGCATATACAAGACCCAAGGTCAGAATACCTAGTGGCTCCTGGCCATGAGAGACGCTTTTTGTGAGAAGGAGGAGTTATGGAGAGTCGATGCAGAAGCTCAGAGAAATTCAAAAGACAAGCTTACAATCCTCCGGAGAAAGGTCGACCAGCATAATGAGATTATTCACACTATCATACAGATCCTTCACAACGGAATGAGCCTTCTCCAACCCGAGCTTGGCCAAATTAAAGAGCAGAATGCGACCCTCACTAAAGACAACACCAAACTTCTCCAGCAGGCAAGAGGTTCATATTGGATAGCACAATCAGCATATTCCTGAACAAGTGCGTGTTAGTGGATGAACTGTACAAGAAATGCAAAGCTATTTACCTTATCATCTTCGAACTCCTCGGTCTGGTGTTCGGAATACCCCTTCTTCGGCATTGGAAGTTCCGCCTGAGCTTTACTTGCAACTTTCCGGCGCATGCATTTAACACTACGTCAATGTCGACAAAGTCGACTTCTGCCAATAAAACATCTTCGTGTCCATCATTCAGGGGAGATGAGATCGAGTTGGAGGACAATCGGGACAACCTCGACCGGATAGAAGACGTCTGATCGTCCCTGAGGGTCGAGATATTCAGCGTGTTCGCAGTCGAGGAAATGTAGCTAAAAAGATTTTTGTAAAGAAATGCAAAGAAATGACCTGAGTAAAAACTCAAAAAATTATGACCCATAACTTACATAAATAGTGGGGCAAAAGACTGACAGAAAGTGCGCCCGACCAGCTTGGGAGAGAAGATGTCAATCTGTGTTAAAGAATGGACAACAAAGTGCGTCGACAAACAGGGACGACATATAAGCGACACACTACCAATGGACACGACGTACAGCGCAGGGGAAGGTCATTAAATATCCAGATGCTAGGCCCATGTTCACGAAAGGTGTCAGTCACGAGAGAGGACTATTGAAACGTCTCATAATAATAGGACTAGTGAAACGAACTGCTTATGCTCCTCGTCTTCTAATCTTTGTAACTAGTTGTACATTTTTACAGACCTACAGGTGTATTGAGATGATAGTTGAAGTAAAGGAGATTGGCGACTCACTTCATGTGCAAAAAGCCGTCTCCAATGCTCGCTTTCCAGTCTCCTTTGCTTCAGACCTTTCTTTTTTCATGCCTCTGCGCCGATTTGAGCTGTTTCCGGACCTTGTTACGTGCCAATATCATGTCCAGTCTACGGAAGCATCGGCAAGGTTGCTATCTACAACATGTGCACTACAACCTAGTCTCTCGGACTTAGATATATGGTGTTAAATGTCAGAATAGAAATAAATCTGACTGCTGTAAGGATTGTTTACGAGGCCCGCTTCCACAATACACATTCTTGTAACATGAGAGTTTCCGGCCCATATTTCCACAGGTGTGCTGAGAACATGAGAGGAAACGACATGAGAAAGTTTATCATGCACATTCATCATTGAATTTTTGATGGGTTTCCAGGTTTCTGCATCTTGGGAACGGGATCATGAGTTGAATGCTGGGGTGGCAGGAGTAGCATAGAGGCGATTCAGTGACTCGCTCACTCGCTTTGGAATTGGAGACGGAGCAAGCCTCGAAGAGAATTTACGAAAGAAGGACATAAGCTTTTACGTGCTTGAGGGTCAATGCACAATTTGAATGAATAGCGTACCTACCAGCGCGCTTCATACAACTGACTCTCGGAGTTTCAAACGATGAGCCTACGAAGAAGCATAAGTTCTCACCAATGATGCGGCGGAGTAGCAAAGACGTACCTCGTCCACCGCCAGGACTTGCCATTTGATATCTCCCAGTTCCTTCGCATCCCGTAAAACCAATTCATACGTGATCGATAGCACGTTCATTTTGATTTTCTTGTTTGAAGGGCCGAATTCATATGTGCGGATAACCTCTCGAGCTACAGCGGTTCCAATGTAAGTAATGACATTAATGTTGGGTGCCCATAACCCGAACTGCGCCTGCCAAGCAGTGATAGTGGATAGAGGTACGATCGCCATACAAGGTCCATACTGATGCATTTCATGAAAGAGATCAATTGAACGGTCTACAAACATGATAAGTGAAAGATGTTTGAATGGAATGGTGGAAACGGTACTAACCTTTCCAAGACCTATTTCATCTGCTGAGATGCCCTTGCACCATAAGTAAGCGAGCCAGTTAACTCCAGTTAGCTGGAAGTCCTTCAGCTTGCAGCCGGTCTCGACGATCCTCGGTAATCTTGTGAAACGCCGGTCGTGAATTTTTGGGGTAAACAGGGCTCTTGTAAGGAAAGCGGCCCTCTGCTTCCCGAAGTCTGTATGCTTCGATTTGATCTTTGATGATAGGATTAACATCTTTCTGTGTTTCCCATGTACAGCGCTCGTAGTCAAGCCCAGTCCATTTGCAAAAGTAATCTACTGTAGGATTGCCATCTTGGTCTTCTGGTTCCCGATGGGTGATGATACGTTCAACAGTCTTGAATGTTTCCAAATCTTCCTTTTCGCGTTCCTTGTCGAGGAGAAGCGCCTCTTTGTCTTCCTGCAACAGATTGGGGGCATTTACATAAGATTGCCACAGTCTGTAGGCTTTGACGTAGTTGTCAACGTGTTTCAACCCTTTAAAGCGTTTCAGGAGCTCATATGTCTTGTCAGTGTTGTGGAGGTGTGAAAAGTTTTTCCACTTTATGTGGAATTGCTACACATGGATATATATCAAGATGGGTCAAGAGGAACAAGGGAACAGGAAGCTGGTGAGATCACGTACTATATTATCAAACCAGACGTCTTCTGGGTCGGCCTCACAACCTTCGTCGCGACTGTGGCTAAGAACGGCCTCTATCTCGTCCTCTTCTTGATACTGCTGTACAGGCCCTGCGTAGTACCCTGTATCAGGTTCTTCTTCTTCGTCAAACTTCTCGAAATCCTGAACGTCATCGAAGTAGTTGGGTATCTTGCCTCCCTACTGGAGACGCGAAGTTTGTCAGATTGAGGCCGCGCCCGTTTTTTTTTTCTCGGAATGAGATCCATAGTCAGAATCAGAGTCTGAGGCGGAAGCCTGACGGACTGGCACTGCGCAACTGTTATTGAGAACACATATTCAAGTACAAAAGCACAATATATACCTTGACGAACAGCAGAAAAGGTTGACAACTTTTTTTTCTTGGGTGCAGATTTCTTCTTTGTGTAGTCTTTGTTGGCGTAAGTACCGTCTTCTTCTTCATCGTCTTCGTCTTCCTCGTCGGCCAAATCTTCGTAGCCCTTTGATAGAGGTCATCAACAGGGTGAAACAAGAGAAGATGTCGAGCGCATACCGAGTCTTCAGCCTCCTGCTTTCAACATAAAAGGGTAAGCTGGTTGTCGTCGATGATGATGAGAGAGCATGTACAGAATATCTAGACCCATTATAAGATGGTCTGGTGGAAGGCTGGTCAACGACGTCCAAATTAACGTCGTCGTCTCTGTCAAAGTAGACGTTGCAATCCTCAATCCTTGGATTGGCAAAGGGGTGGTTTGTATAAATGTGTTGGACCGACCCGAGACCGTTCATACGTGGGCGCGATTAAACTTCCTTGATGGTTTGCAAGGCTTGGGATTAGGCATGGCCTGAGTGTCAGTGGCAAGATCGCCGTTATGAATGGTAGCGCAAGACAAGCCGACGAAGGAGTGTGTAGCAGCCTTGACCATTTCCGTTTTGAATGAGATGGTGCGATAGAAGATGTTGGAATAGATTTCGTGGAATCATTTAGACGAGATGTCTGGAAAGCAGTAGCATCTAGCGTTCAAGTTGGGACCCGTAGGAATTATTGCACACTTACAGATAGTTTATGAAAACTAGATCTCTGACTGATATTGATTTGCTGAAGAGGAGGAGGTTTTTTTGGGGGGCAACTACTCGACGTCGTAAACGCAGCCCAAGTCATCTTCCAGAGTAAGTAAGTAAGGTCAAACAGCTCTGCTAACAACCCAACATGCCCAAAGCATGTAGAATCCGGCAATGATAGAATATCCATCATGTACTTCTCGTTTTCCTTTGAAGACCATGCCAAAGGATCGTCGGCCAATGAGTATAGGGAGAGCCACAGATATGCCAAGGCAGAGAGCTCCAAACGTCCATAATATCAAAACAAAGAGTATCATTCGGTATCGGAAATATGGCGGGATATAGACCACAGTGAAGTCTTGTCTGATGCTATGCTTGGCTTGAACCGTTTCCATATCCTATGAGGATCATTGCCTCTTCATTGACAGGTTCGCCGGTAGCTGTAACCGCTACAGTAGCAGGAAGGTCCCGCGGGATAGCAAGATCGTCCGTATTGGGAACCCGCCTGAAAGACCCGTCGTAATCCTCAACCAGGATAGAAGTGTCTTTGCTTGGGCCATATATGATGCGGGAAAGTGAGAATTTTTTTGGAGCGTATTCCTCCTCCGCCAGACGTAACCCAGACAAGTATGAAGTTAGTCGCAGTCGTCTGGCCAGTCCTTTCCACATTACCATTGTGAATTTCCTAAGAGCTCTTTGAGGATGGAAATAAGTCATAGTATATGGTAATGCGATATTGAGGAATAGCAAATCAATAGGAATGTTGGATAAAGGCTCTCTATATTATTCGTGAGATCAAGCAAAAAGTTGCACGAATAGAATACACAAACCTAGTTTTCCACCGGATGGGAAGGATTATTTTTTGGCCAAGAAAGAGCAACGCCGCAACACTAAAAACGGTGCATACGACGACAAAGGTGTACATGATGCCACTGATGCATATTTTCCGAAGTTGGACTAGTGCAGCTCGTTCCAGGATATCGCATATGGGATGCGCATTCTGATCCTGTGGGTCTTTGATGAAACACATCCCCCCTGGACACATTATACTTCGACGCCCAGATAGCAACATGGCAAATGAGTACCTGCAAAGTAAGGTAAGTTAAAAGGCGCAATATGATCAAGGGTAAAAACGACAAACATGAACATCGTTCCTGCGACCCAGTGATAAAATATTGCGGTAAGCGGGGCTTGGTAAGAAAACTCTATCCTTGAAACGTAGGTAGCACCAGGGAAAAACCAGAGCATGGAGATATCCAGAACAACACCACAGCCGAGAGGAAATGTGACGAGTTCAATGAAGATGAACGATGCAACCTTCGAGGTAACATTGTGAAGTGAGATCGTGAAGGAGGATGTGAAGGAAAATTGCAAACCTTCAATACAAGCAGCTGTTGTTTGACTGCAGTTCGGACTGCTCGTCCAGCAGTTTTGACGTTGCCAATAGTCAGGATATTCATGTACACCACTAGTGCCGATGCAATGATACAATAACCAAAGATAACCGAAAAGATCCTCTCGGCTGGTCCGTTCCCGATTGCGAGCTGAGTCCATACTCCACAAAACTGTTTGTGACTTTGACGAATCTCTCTTCCTAGAGCTGCCAAGCACGATTCAACATAGTCCATGAAGTCGGGAAGAGTTTGTGCTAAGAAAGACAGGATGACGCCAGTCTTGGGGGTTGAATGGACGATCTCTTCTGTAGAATCCTCTGCAAGATTCTGGCGTCAAGCTGGATCGCCCTTCTGACCCCGGCATTGAATGCAACAGCAGCTCCTTCTTGAAGTTGTGGTCTGACCTGGAATTCTTTGGCAATCTCATCTTCGCCATCCTCGTCCTCGTCTTCTTCCTCGTCTTCTTCCTCATCCTCATATACTTCCACACCCGCATTTTCATTGCCATCCTGAGGGTCCACGGCATGAGGTTCCTCATGCTGTTCAACGTTCCGAGCCTCCGGCTCAGGTAAATACATCATAAGTTCTGGCTCAATATCACTTTCGCCTTCATCTGAACCATCTGTTGCTTCCTCTCGAAAATACGCCCTGATTTCCTCGTCCATTTCACCATGATCCGGGATTAACGGCGAGGTACTGTCTTCGCCCTCATCAACTTCATGTCCGTCAAGTGTTTCTGTGTCATCATCTTCATCGTCGGCCACAAACACGTGTTCGCTAGCCGACGCTAAAGCACTGGTAGAAGGACCTGCAAAATAATCTTCGTCCTCCAAATTGACCAATTCTTCTGGTGCCCGATAAGTAGCCAAATTAGGGGAAGCAAGAGGTGTTTTCACACTTGGCGAAGAAGTTCCCGACCCAGGAGAACTGGGAAGGGTGGTTGGAAGCGGTGGACAACGTATGGGCGTTCCAGGTCTGGATATACTGGTATTTGAAGAGGGTATGACGGTAAGAATCAATGGCGGAGGCCCAACGTAAGCGGTGGAAGCGAAATTGGGGACTGGGGACGTTGTAGGAGATACGGAGGGAGCGGACGAGGGGCTTGACGACTGACTGTCAAAGTTCGATCCATGAGAAGGAAACGAAGACGATTCCCTAGATGTAGAGTCCGAATTGGATTTCGGGGGATACACGAATAAAATTCCATTCGGGCGCTCAAGTGCAACATGTGGAAAAACGAGGAAGGGGGGCGGTAATAGTTGTCGTTGTACGTTCTGAAGAGGTTTCGGTATTTGGAAGTGCCAGACCTTGATCTAGGGCCTGCCTGCGGCTACTCCCAATCTGCCTCGCCAGTTGCAGTCTCTGGTTGAATTTTCGCCTCTCCATCCTCTCTACCCGGATAATTCGAGCGAGAGCCTTCCCTTCAATGGCATCGTCTTCTTCTTCTTTCCCCTTGCCCTTTTCCATCCTGCGCTTCCTTGCCCTCTTGGTCGCAACCTTATCTAATTCGTGCTCAAGTTCATCGCTTCGGGTAGGTGCAAATTCTACGGCGGAGCGGCCATTCCGCTGAGTTCGGATTTCTCTTGCCCTCTTTTCCTCTTCCGTCAATATCCTCTGTCTTTGTGCTCGAAGAGCATCTAGCGCCCTGATGGCTTCAATTTGACGACGTGCTGAAGCAAGTCGAGCATTGACGTCCATTCGTGGAACTGCTGGACGCCGAGCCACTGGGCGTCATGGGGCAGGTTGAGGATTTGGTTCTGGAGCGGGTGGAACTTGTAGAATATCTTGTTCGTCCTCGTCATTGAATTGGCCAGGTCGGGCATTTTGAGAAATCCATTCTCGAAGAAGGAAGATTGCAACGAAGGTAATGACGATTAGTGCCGCAATGATTTGTCCAGTAAAAACGTCGGCGGAAATAGAGAGCCATCGTGGACGACTGACGATTCGGTTGATTAGGGTGGAGATGTCAGATGGAGGAGGTGTGGGGTCGTCAAGAAAAGAATTTGTAAGTTCAATGATTTCACGAACGAGAAATTCATTTGTCGGTCTCAAATCTTCCTGTCCAGGAAGCAGTTGTTGGTTGCTGATCCACCAGGCGCTGCAACAAAGACGTAAATTACAGGAAACAAGTTTTGCGGATGGAACTCACATGGATTCTCCCATTCTAAAATACGCTCTCCGCGACCAGACCGTCAAAAGTAGCATAAGGGAAAGCCAGACCAAAGAGACCGCAGTAGCTCGTATGACCGCCGACTGACAGTAGCTCGTATGACCATAAGTAGTGCATAAAATCCCTGTTGTATCAGCCGCCGCATCATTAGCAAGGGCAGAAGAGTTGAGGGCATATCTGGAGCGTAAACCGTTATGTTATGTGAGGGCACGTACCTTCCAAAGTTTGGAAAGCAATCTGACCTTTTTTGAAAAGAAATTGGTGCCTGCAGGTATTGCAGGTCTTCTTCTTACTACGGGTAAGCCATTTTGTCAAGCTCTATGGAAATTAGGTCAATCTTCGTTCTGGAATTGCGCCTTCCGGTAGCTCACCATCCTGATGAATAATGAAGTCCTACAAAGTTAAAGTCTTGGCTTGTTCCTTGTACAAATTCTGGATAAATCTGCTTAGCAGCTCCTAAAGGTCAAAGGGAGCGCGTCGAAGGTCGCGGGAGAACTTGCTAGGCATAAAAAGAATGACCTAAAGGGGCAAAGTTCCCTTCCAAGTCGGGGAAGGACCAATTGCCAGGTCAGAAGATTCCGACGAAACAGGTGAAAGGGGCTGTGCTAGCCTCCAATCTTCTCGGCATCTTCCAACGATCTTTTAACCTCTGCCCTCATGGACCGCCAAGTTAAAACTCGAGGACTGGCCTCCTTCGTCAGAACGACGGGGAACAATTTTGTTTCTAAATTGCGCCGTGGTTATTCTCATCATCAAACGGCACCTGCAGCCTCTTCCCATCCATCGATATTATCCGATCCTCTACCTTTCGAAGTTCCCAAGGACTGCGTTATCGATGGTACAAAACTTCAGTTTGCAGATACTCGGGATCTATACCTTCCCACCATCTATGAGGTGAAGTCGCATCCCCGTATTCCGAAAGATCTGGCAAGCAACACCATCAAACGGATACTCGTTGTCCCCTGGCCAAAAGGCAACGCGCCTTATCTCAAATTCTATTTTCATTACTGCAAGGCCAAAGTTCCTATTCCAGGCGGTTGCAATGCAACAATCCCTAGTCTTGGCAAGTGCATTCCAGTCAGTAACAACTCCATTTGACAACAATAATTGTTCAGGTTGGGGAAAACTTGAAGCAGGAGATATTGTTTTTGTTCGAGATATAGCAGGGTCTGGAGATGGAATAGATGATTCTTTTGAGGTCTTCGTGGGTGACATGTGCGTATAATGACCATTTCTTGATACTTCCCTTACTTACAATTATATCCAGAGATGAAGATAGCGAAGATGGAAAGCTCATTAAGGCCCTCCGGGATGAAACACTTGGACCCAAGGAAGATCGATCCACAAACTTTGGTACTGCTTTTGAGCAATGTACGAAGCGCGCCAATCCAGTTGGCGGCTCCGGACGTTGCTACGGCTGCGGTTTAAGCCATCAAAAACCAAGAAACCTTGTTACCCCTGCAGTTGGAGGCAAGGTACGAGGAGATCTCAATACGAAAGAGGAGGAACATGTGAAGATGCGCCAAAATCTTGTGATGGTCAGTGAATAATGTACACAATTATCGATACAGAAGTAACATTAGTCTACTTAAACTAGATTCCTATCCGGGTCGCAACGAAGTTTTTCCGACGTTTACTACCTGCGGAATACAAATGTTTGGAAACTGCTTGTGACCTGAATAATGTGCCTCGTATTGGTACAGATGACAACGTACTCTATCAGGGAGTTCAGCTCAACCTTTCGGACCCTGTATATGATACCGGCGGTGCGTTACTTATTGCACAAGCAAATCCAGGACTGATAAAGATCGTTCAGTCATAAATTTCATCAAAGCCCTTGCGTTCTTTGGCGGAAAGCATTTCGACAAGCATGACTCTCCTGGCGGCTGGACCACCATGTTTTCCTATCCGGACATGCCAATTGGGAACGGATGGGAAGGCGGGCGATTCCACCTTGTAGAGCTTGGGTTATACGCTGAGCTTGACAATCTAAAATCTATAACCTTTACTGGACTTCGCTTGCATAGCGGTACTCCTCCCCTTGCTCCTGCTGGAACTCCAATCCCACCTTGGGCCTATCGATGGGTAGTGGTGCTGTATCCTCAGGGTGCTATCCTTGATGGAAAAGCAACCATAAATGTAGCAGCAACTTCCAAGGGTTTGCTCGTTCAGGTAATACCTGCAATGTTGGATGCAATGGCTCCAGAGCCCGAAGTTGAAAAGTAAGTACCGCTTTCAGTTTTTATACAATGTCATATTGATAATTGGCTAGTAGCAATGGACCAACGGTTGAAGAGGACGAGTATGTCTTATTCTGTTCTTTACCATATACCCATTTTATTGCAAATCTACCAGACCAGAACTGCTTAGGATGTCAGCCAGGGAGCTCAATTTTCTGGACGATGGAAAAATAATTATGACACCTCAAGCCGAAATCGATTTTCTTGCTCGATCTTTCTTTTTGCATACTTTGTATAATCAGAAAGAAATTTCAGGGGGTAGTCTGATGAAATATGAGACTTACCGGCATGGGTGGTCCATAAAACGGGACGATGATATTATATACTATGCTGGTCCTTGGGATTTAGCTCCAGGAAATACGGGTCAGTTACTACCTAGCTTACTCTAATGCAGATATTGACTTTACATCTATAGATGCATTGCTGCGTCAAACTGCACAAGTACAATGGGCTCAACATTGCAAGCGGAGACTTGAAATAATACCCTCCGCTTCACGTAATTTCAAAGGTCCTCCAATCAGTAAGCCACTTTGCTTCTTGCAAACCTCTAGTATATCCTTTACAATTCACAGAGATTCCTTCTCCTCAATTTCTCAATAATTCGGGACGGGCCAAGCGCGCAATATATAAGAAGACTGCTGCATCTAAAATCAATCCCAAATTGAAGAAAGGAAAAGCAAAGATGGCCCTTTGTACGTTTTATATGATGTTACTACTTACAGATACATCAAACCTTTAAGGGCAGCTGAAATTATTGATGCCGCAAACAAGGCCCCCCAAGTTGTCCAAGAGAAGAGCCTCGTCCAAATGCTGGCTCAACCAAAAAGAAAGTCTAACGCCCCAGCTGATGGGGAACGAAAGAGCAAACACATTCGAGACAGAATGAGTACGTTTTTTATTACCATTAGAAGTATACAAATGTTTAATCCATCTGCTATTGCAGATGCCTTGCACGGCACCGAACCATTAATGGATGAGAATGAGCTATTAACAGAGGAAATTGCCCATGAACTTCGGTCGATTTACTCTCATCGAGTATGTACCAAAGCAGTAAGCATCAATATTTATTTTTGTTATATTGAACTAAGATATTGATTTCTTAACATTAGTGCTGTAGTTATGAATATTTTGTTGAATGGGATGATGGTGTACCGGGAACCAAGGAATGGATACACGAATATCAGATTGAGTGAGCGTAGTTCCATATACAATACTTTCCATCGCTGAACTCCTCATCTTTAGTATGGGCGAGATGTATTCTAGTTATCGTCAGGGTGCATTTGCTCAAGTATTAGATAGCAAGTCTTACTTTTTGAAGCTCCAATGCAAGTTTGCTGATCAAGTTTCCCAGCAGACATATATCCAGGACCAAGGGGTGGGAATTGCACATATAACGTATATCTGGGACCCATAGTCTAATTCATCTATAGAAAATAATGATCTTCCCAATTGTGGCAAATCGAGTCAAACAGCTAATGCTCAAGGTAAAAGACTCCAATTGTATATACCAACAAAATTCTCATTGCTTTACTAGATTCTTCATTGCCTCATAGTCAAGACAAAAGTAAGTTTTCTGGCATTATCTTCAGGAAATATCCATTCATAATTTTTAGCTACCATTCCATTTATTCATAATGTGACCAAGGACTCCCTTTTATTCACAATACATCTTCTCAATGAAGGAATTTCCGGGAAAGAGGAAATGGATGGTACAAGTATACGGGGGTTATTTCAAAAACTTAACCGATTTCATGCAGCTCTTGAAACTTCTCCTCTTGAATCAAAAACGATGAAAGCGGCAGTTGATGTCTGGCCCTCTATTGCCCTCCTGTTAACGGATGCAAAGGTGCACGACGCAAGTGCTCGGCTTCTACATCATACAATTATGCTTTCCCATTATCGCCTTTATACCTGGGTTTCTGAATCTATTGAACGCGTTCTTGATTATCCCTCTTCAAATTGGTGGTCCCGTCTCATCAGGGCAGTCGCAGAAGTTGTTGAACTGGGCGTTCCAGGAACGTTTCAATTTGATTCGTTGGAGTTCTTTCCTGCAATCGATCCACCAAAAAGCTATACTTGGTTATTTCAGAAAAGGCAGAATGACCAGCGCACCGCCAATACTCTCCTTGCATCCAGGATCATCTTCCATTGGCTTGGTCTGCCTATGGAATCGGACGACAGGCACCGAGTGCAGTCATTATTTCTGAAATCTGTCATGGATTCCTGTAGAACTCCTAGCATTTTACTACTTGATGAGGTTTGGAATGCGTATAACGCTCCTTCCCATCTTTGTAGCATTGGCGTCAAACGGGCGCTCCCTTCAAAAAGTGCTATGAAGAAATTGTAACGTGGATTCCTAGAACACCCAATTCTGGGTCGTGAACGTTCTTCAGAAATTGATGAGCTTTTTACTGCTCTTCATAGCGCTCACTGTCTGTTTATTGGTCTTTCCACAACCAGCAGTGCTTCAAGCCCAGGAACATTGGCGCCATTACCACAATCTCCATCTCTCTCAACTGCGCTTCCTGCCAGTTCGTTTACACAAACATCAGCTCCAACCTCCAGCATCGCGTCGAATCTGCCTCTGCAAAATCCCCGTGTTACCTTTTTCCGCAATTGGCTCCTTGAAATTGCTGAAATCTATGTTCGTTCATCACCATTATCCCAGGATGATCTTACTGCGGAGCAGCGCAGAATTTTGAATAATTCTGATTCCTCTTGCCCTTTTCGAGAGTTAGCCCTTTCCAGACAACAAGTTTCAGGTATACAAGGTCCATTTGCTCATCTCTCTCGGGGAGCCGTATTTAGTGCTTTGATCTTTCGAGGAATCACGTTCAATACCAATGCCTTGCATGAAACGGGACACCCTGGGCTCTTTGACACTTTTGAGGCATGGTCCCAATTCAAATCCCAACATGCACATCGAGGAGAACGGTTCATTTGTAATCCACACGCCTATGGTCCAACCAAAGGGAGGGTTTTGGGAAACGACCAACAGTTTTGGACTTCCAGCCAGGTTTTATACGAAAAGTTAATGGGATCCAATATATCCTTCATTGGCATTTGGAAATTTATTACCTATGGAAAGGACGATAGGAAACGGAAACTCTTTCCTTCCTTTGGAGACCTCTCAGCATACCTTCTAGCAGTTGATTTTGTTTATGCTGGTCACATTCCATGGCCTACGCTAGAAGAAGTTGCACAGGCAATAGCAGAACTTAGTAAAGGTGCCCTGCATGGACTTCAAAAAATGGGCCTTCTTTCCATGGACCGTTTTGGGAAAGAGGATGTTGAGAAAACCTTCAAAGCATTATATTCTTTTTTGGATGAAGATGAGAAGTTTGCGACGGTAAAAAAAGCAGTTGTATTTGACTTGTTCATGGTGGAGCACGCATTGTGCAAAGTAAGTAAAGATCGGGTATTCGAAAATCATAGTGTATAAGTCCGATAATCAATATATACGGGGCATATTCAGACATTATATCCATCGTAGTCATGTTTGAAAATGCAGTGGAAGGAGAAGAATCCCATAAGGGAATCCTGAATAACGAACATGAATAATTCTAGCAATACCGAGAGAGAAATCATCAACGAACCTCATTCCTATTTCACATCGAGCTCCTCCTGAGTAACCAGAAGCTCATTGGGCGTCAGAGGCGGTTTGCACTGGATGGCAATTGAAAGGATTCCATTTGCGAGGTTGACGACAATATCAGCCGCCTATAATTGGCCAAAAAAGCAATTAAAAAGTTCAATTGAGAAATTAGAACCGTACTCACCCGGGTTTGGACTGGAACTGATAAGAGACGGTAAAACTCACCATGGATTCTTTCCATGGTATGTTGCATTGGATGGCGAATGGGTCCAATAGCAGGGATTATAGTCATTGAACCAGCTGACACAAGTCGAAGCTGAAGCAATTCCCCAATATTGCTATTCAAACTGGCCATCGATGGGGGCAAATTTGGGTTGGCTTGAGAGTGGAGGTCTTCCAGCCACAGCGGGGAAAGTGACATTCCCCACACCCACAGGCTCTTTTGTCGTGTGATGGCAGAGTAGCCCAAAACTACCTTCAAATCTTCCTGCCGCACGCCTGGCAGTTCTATATCATAGCAAAGAATATTGTGTTGCCACTCGTAGTAAGAATCAACCCGTGGTGAATAGACCTTTCCTTTAGATTCCAAGCGAACAAAGCACATCTTGCGATCGAATAGTTTTTGATGCTCCATAGAAGTATATGGTAGGCAGTGGGGGGCTGGAATAATCTAACCGTAACCGGAGACATTAAGTATCCTACAAAGTTGAGCCCGCGAGCGTAAATTATCTCGGTTGGTTGCCAGTTGCTGGTCAGTTTGTCAATGCCAGTTGCCCATCAGTGGGTAGATAGCACGTTGAAACAATATTCGCAACTATCGGTATATTTCCATATTGACTAGCAGGGGTTTGATATAACCTGTAACTTAGGTCCAAACCTTCCAAATTTCTTCCTTGAGTCAACATATAGTTTGTGATTTATTGAACAAAATAAGAAGCAACTAATTAAGTACGCTAACGGTATCAAACGGTTGTATAAGCCCCTGCGGATTCTAGCATCTGTATCAATAACCAGTTATGTACTGCAGCTTGGGCATCCTTTATTTCAGTAGCGGAATCATAGCTTTGAGTGAGGAGATAAATAAGATGCGAGACTGGAATCCTCATGGTCCGAGTACAAGTCTTGAAGGAGCAACAACCTGATAAGATATAGGCCCTACGTGAATCGGGGTCCGATGTTGCTGGAAGATAACAAGGGTCGCTATCTTCAACTAGGATAATCTATGTTGTATATGAGATGAGATGAGATGAGAGCCAATTTGTCAAATGCAAGATACCCGCCCTTATAGGATTTCCATCACGCAGCGTGCGGGTGGCGCCAGTAACCGCCCAACACATTAAACACATTCTGAACGTCGGAAACTGCAATCCAGATAAGCTAGCGTTAACTTCAACGCTAAGTCGACTCTTTGCATCTTCTAGCAGTTGAGGACAAGGTGCTCCAATTCCAGTAAGAAACTCTTTAAAAACCTCTTCAAATATTTTTCCTGCAAAGTTGTGACCCCCAATGCTAAAAGCATTAGCAAGTTCATGCAGGGAATGGTTGCTAATGCTGCATAGAAAACGGATGTGGAGAGAGTTGAAGTCCAATATTGACGATGCTTCAGCAGTGCGGACAAATTCCTCTGCCCCCCCAGAGAAGCTGCGAACGATCTTAATGATCAAAACGATTAGATTATAAAAGCAAATATATAACCATCTAGACGTACATCAACCAAATCTACTCCAGTAGAGCAAGGAAGCTGGAAGCCTTCGATAAATGCTTCAAAGTAGGCATTATCGATGCCTACGGGACCCACAACAACACTATGAAGCATTTCCCATGCAAGCATGCGATGGCCTGCTGCAGAACACCCATTCAAAACGCCAACCTAGTTTTCCCTGATCAGAAATAAGCCAATCAATCTAAAGTTAACGAACCTGGATATTGTGGTAAGAAGCAAAATGGGCTGCAAAGTCAACAATGCTATCAGATGGGCCCATATTGAGCCAACGATCTAACATTTCGCTGATAGAGGGAAGGTATGAGGAAACTAAGTCTTGATGAAGACACGAAAGATTGCAATTGTTCAGAAGATATATGAGAAGAAGTGGATTGAGATGGCCTGGATATTGACCATAGACAAGAGCCAAGGCGGTTACTGCACCAAACAGTACCAACTCCCTGCGCTTATCTGGTGAAATTTGTATATCTGCAGATTGAACAGTAGTGTAGCTCTCAAAAAGAGGCATACAGAATTCATCTTCGCGGGTATCAAAGAACTGCTTGAAAACCTCAGTCATAGTTGACTGCTCGCAGCCAGGGCCTGAAGAGATATAGTTATCCTGATTATCTATGCTATTATAGATTGTTATGCTGTTGTTATCGAGAATTATTGCTGAATAGATAATATGGCGTACCACATAAAATGCCGATATGGCGAAAGAATCTTGCTCCAGTCCTGGCTCCGGACCGATGCTCGCATTAGCTTGATGAATTCCAATGCCATTTCTTGATCATTAGCACCCTTTACTTCAAAGCCAGCACATTCAGATCCTCCGCGGTTCACCTCTGCTACAATTTGAAAAATGGCCAGGGTACGCTCGTGGTCAAAAAATTCAGGGATTGAAGCAAGAGGCGATGGCGATATCCAGTCCTCCTCCCATAATTTAGAGGATATGGAGTGGATGCCTGCAGCCGGGGTGAAGGCCTAGAGACGATATAAGTCAGGATTTGAAAATATGATATTCACATACCAATCTCGGCTGAGACGTGCTGCTGGTTGATCCATCTATGGCATTTTGAGAGTCATGATCCATAGATGCTCCCCGGGACATCTCAGTACTTAAATCTGAAGACCTTTGTTCACTGGTCAACGACTGAGCAACAACTCTCGAATCCTAAGTATTGTATAAGGAAAAAATCTCTTAGAGATAATAACGTTCACCTCTTCATCCGAATCCTCATTATTATCAAGCTCATCACAAGATTCCTCCATTTCTTCCTCATCCAAGGCATGAACGTTGAGATTGGCATCCGAATCATGTCGGAACATCGAATAAAAGCATTTCGATAAGCATCTATGAGGGTGAATGCTTTCATCTGACCCTAAATAAACTTGGGCTAAGCTTACATTAGCCTCAAGTGGGTAGGCTCGAATAACTGGATTTGACTTAGTATGAGATAATATATTGTTGAGTTGCTTTTTATTTACTCACTAGCATGTAGCTGGAAATGATTGTCTTTTGTGATGACTAACTTTGGAACAGCATATGTAGAGTGGCTTGATAATAAATCCCGAATGGTCGTATTGCTCTCGTACGACATGGGCCTAAGTTTTGAAGTACTGTATGACCCATTGGTTCGGCCATAGTTACTGAAGCCCATAAGATGAAGAGGAAGGAGCTCGCATGGAGCAAGTGGTAAGGATGATGAAAGCAATGGAAGACTGTATTGATCTCTGAGTTTTATAGTAATGTCGGAGAGAAGGTCAAAAACCATAGTGGAAGTCGGAAGATTAGAATACTGGTGAAGAAGACCTAGTGCATTGAGCACCATGCGAAAGCTGTCCTTATTGATATCGTAGAAGATAGGTTGACTGGGAAGTCGGTAATGCTAAAGTAAAGTAGCATCAGTGAGGTATAAATAGATATAAAGGAATAATCATACGTTAATGATGGCCTTTGGTGGAAGAGGAAGATAAACTAGTACGTCAATGGTGATGACTTCTACTCCTCCTACGGCTATATTGATACAGTCCTCAATATTTGGACCTCGATCTCTGCGGGCAAGACTGGGTGGACGGATAGCCTTTCCACGAGGTTTCTTTTCTTTCCGTGCATTACGAGGAAGTGAATGAGAAGCATGGTCAAGTCGATTCTTATTAGTGCGTTGGATAGCAGTGAGAGCTGGAAAACCAGAAGCTACTGTGATACGGGGGTGCCCCTGTAAGCTTGCAATCTGTCCATATCCATTGGTACCAGTTGACCCTTGCATGGTGGTATATGGCTGACAAGGGGGAGGAGGGGGCGGAAGTCCATTCTCAAGCGACCGTACTGGTACTATAGGTTGAATGGATGAAGATAAAGGCTGGGGCTCAACATCAACAGTTGATCTCTGACCCGATGAAGATTCTGGTATATGCATAGGATGCAGAGCTGTGGGAAGAGATTGCTGGCTTGGAGGGGGAAGAGGATGCGCGTGGATCGACATAGGCGTAGAAGGAGAATTTTGAACTGGCAAAGAAGAACGTTGTATCTGGCTTGGTGCAGGCCATGCTGTAGAGTATGGAGTCAATGGCATTAGAATTGGTACTGGATTCTGCTGGGATGTGGGTGGCGATGGTGAACTCGGATTAAACAAAGACATTGGAGTAGGAATTGGCATGGAGGATGGAGCAGAAGATAGTTCCTGGGGTAATGCAGCCCGATTGGGTATATTTTGTGAGAGCACCTGTGGAAGCAGGAGAGCCTGACGACGATCTTGAAATCTAGATGCGCAATATAGAGCAGCAAAAATAAACATACCATTGGAGAATACTGATTTTGACTTGGTGCCTGGGCGTTCGCTATGGCCATGAAAGACCTTAACAGGTGGGCTATCTGGTCATCATTTGGATTGTTTTCGTTGCTGTTACCAGGGATGCGGTCCATGATCTGGAGTCCAAACTGGGAGGAAAGGAAAGCTCAAAGTCGTCCGAACTGGTCAAGGTATTATTTATGAGATAATAATCATTGGGAAGTATGAAAAATGATATATATGAGTCCATAACGTATAGAAAATTTAATGCAAAGTGGACGGCTACTGGAAATGTACTGGCAAATCATTGGGATAATGCATACCAAAGTTGTTGGTCAGGTAATTGTCAGCGATGATCGATACTATTGAACTAGTAGCTGGTCAGGTATCCCGAAGGGACTACTAGGTTTACACAAAGCAAGCGACTTGTTCCAACAAAATAGAGGTAGGTCATCTACAGCAAAGTTCAGATATTTGTAGACCATAAACAATGAGGTCAACACTACTACCAAAAGATTGGTAGATCAAAGAACTGAACAGTTTAACTGCATGTTGGAGACCTTATGAGAATTGATAGAAGTCATAGAATATTGAACGAAATCTGCCTTCATATGAACTAGCGGACCCTGCGGGACACGATCAGCCTTGCTTGAATTTTTTCCTGATGCTACCGCTCATGCCTATCAGCTTTGGCAAAGGTCAAGGACTGCAGTTGACTTATCATAGGATAAGATAATGAGTGGCAATGAGTACGATTAGGTGCCTGTTCATTCTCACTCTCGACGCTCACCGTCCGACCTCTTTCAGCCTCATCTTTTGTCGTGACTTTTGGATACAACCATGCAGCTCCCTCTATGTAGTCAACTGACCTTACAGAATCCTGACAGAGTGAATATAACGCACAGTAGTGTTGAAGCTTGGAACATGTTTGCTTCTTGAAACGTAACGACACATCTAGTATTCAACAAAGAGAACAATGCAAATGCAAATAACATCCGTCGTGACTCACAGCAAGCAGCGCATCTCAGGGATCCGGA
>MU795443.1:0-22274 GCA_027886305.1 Lentinula aff. lateritia | reverse complement strand
ATAGAGTCTGCATCAGCTTGGACAGTGTTTGCATTCTTCTTAGCCTTCTTGTTCTTTCCACTGCCACGCTTACGCTTCTTCTTGTTGGAGTCATCATTCCCGTTCTTGTTGAGCAAGACAGGGGTTACACAGTGGTGACACTCTGTGGTACCAACCTGGATAGTAGAGCTTGTAGTCTCAGAGAGGCAATAAAAATGAGAGAGAAGCAAGTTAGATTCCAGTACAGGATACAGCCCGTTTATATACATAAATGTATGACAGAATTACATAAGGAAGTACTGAGGAATCCATATAGTAAATGACTACATATGACTACATATGACATAGTATAACACATGATCATATTAGTGGCGTGTGAACTGCATAGCCGCGTTCAACAGAAAGTAGTTCCAACATAGCATGTTGCTTGTTGGGGGTGTTAGGGGAATTAGGAATATGAGGTCCACTAGGTCCTCCAGGACCACCAGCAGATCCACTGGGGCCACCCAGCCCACCTCATGGTAAATCACCAGAGTCATTATCCAGGTCTTGGTTTTCAGGATTGTCATTGTCAGCACCCGATTCAGGGTTGACCGGAGGATTTTCTTCATTGTGACCTCCAGCTTCCAAATCAAAATGAGGAGGAGGGTCACGGGGAGAGTGAGAAGGAGCACGATGTTGGGGTTGTTTGCCTGTATGCCAGGCTAGAGCTTGGAGGATAGGAGAGTCATGTCGAGTAACCAAATGGCCCCAAGTCGGGATGTCGGGATGACCATGGTGGGCTGTCCTTGATGAGGAGTCAGGACCTGAACAGGTTGACCATCACCTGTGTAAAGAGTGCTATACTCAAACTGTTGTAGTTGGTACTGTAGCTGGACTGAAACCACGATTATGGCAACATGGTTGACCGATAGCAGAAATGGATTCAGAGAAAGGGGCAAATGATTGTGCTGTGGTGAAGAAAGTGTTTTCTTCAGAGTTGGCTCTAGATTGAGCTCGAGTTTTTGGAGGCATAAAAAATTGATCAGTAAATTAAACTGAGGAACTAAAGTGTAGTACAGGAGTATTTATACTAGCTAATTGTTGAACTGGGGTGAAGTGCCAGACTAACTAATAGAGGCTGTACATTTAGTAATGTCAGGGTAAGAAATAAGACAATAGAAGTAGACTAGGACAAAAGGGAATGTGTAGCAAGAAAGAACAATAAGTCAAGGATCTTCAGAAAGCCAACACCAGTGGGAGGCACCAAGCATGGTCTTGACAGGATCATCCTTCTTGTAGAGCTCAAGAACCAAAAAAAGCTGGGAGAGCTTATGAACTCAATTGGGAAACAGGACCCAGGTGCTGAGAATCTCTGCAATCTGAGCACAAGAGGCTCAATAGTGCATCATATAATTCTGATCTTCCCATTCTTCTTCTTCTGAAAACTCTGTCTTCCATTAATGAGAGAGATGAAAGAGATGAGGAGAATGATGAGAGTGTGGAAAGTGAGGAGTTATCATCTCTAGTAACTCTGAACTCATCATTATCCACAGTGTAGTCCAATTCATCCAACAGCTCTCTTCCTCCTCCATCCTTGTAGCTTTTGGGCATACTTGAAAGCCCCACAAAGTATGTGCTGATGTGTCGACATTGCAGGCATGTAAAGAACAAGATAATCAGAAAATACAGGTCTATATGAAGCAGTGTTGGATGGTCACTCAGTCATGGGCAACGGTCATGGTCACTTTTTTGTGACTAGTTGCCAACGGTCTTTTGGTTGCTGAAAGCGACCTGACCTTCAGATGCCTAGCGTGCTGACCAGGCAATTATTCATCAAACCCAAAATATTTTTGAAAAAAAAAAAGTGTGGACAAGTAATTTTCAGAAATTGAGGTATGAGCCATTGGTACCATTGTAAAGCACCTGACCCGGGGACAAACCGAAGCCAAATAGTCATGGTCAGGTCAGATTTTGGTGACCTTGCCCATGACCACTGGCTGGTCAGTGACCTTGCGAACACTGATATGAAGACCCTGGAGGGGTTCTATGACAAGCTCTTTGTATGGACTTTTCTTAGCCTTTTTTGTTTTTTCATCAAAAAATAATTGAAAAAAAGGGTCTGAAAAAGATCCAAAAAAGGCCTCGAAAAGGCATATCTTTTCATCGTGAAACACCCTATTGAAGCCCCGCTTTGAAAATTTGGGCCTACAGCTCATTTGAGCTCTGGGTTAAGTTACAGATTATGCGTTACATTCCAAATCTTTTACCTGCAGCATCAATTGCCCATGGTTAAACACTGTTCAATAGAACTGCATGTCTGTGTATGCATCACATTCCAAAAATTTTACACGCTGCATCAATTTCCCATGCTCAACCTTTGTTTGATAGAACTGCACACCTGTGTACTGTTCACATAACTACACAAGCACTAGCGATTACGTCGTGTGGGGCTTGGATTTTGACCAATCCATAGCTCCAATCCAAGTTGAGCTGGTGCCAATTTTGCCTAGACCTAGCAAATAAAGCAACCCCGCGAAGGCTCGCTTTTGAGAAGAGGTCATTATACGATAAAATGAAACCGACACACTATTGTCAAAAATCTTCTCTCCATCCGTTCTCGAGATTTGAATCTCGCTATATGGGTGAGTAAATCTGGCGGATTTGTCCCACCGAATCGAGCCACTGCATCCCCAACCACCTTGCGTACTCCCACAAAGTGGTTTTTTCCCGTCATCCTCTACGTGAAACTGAATCGAATAACGATAGTTCCCAGCAAACAGCTGCCCTCGATATTTGTTGGTAAACTTGATAGTACAGTCAAAAGTCAGACCCATTCGCTTGTCAGCTTCGTTCAGGAGACGAACGACCCATTGTTGGGCTAAATCGTTTGCCTTGGAGTCTACCGTTGCAACTTCCGTTACGTGGCTAGCCTGGTCGAAGGTGACCGAGCATATATGAAAAATACCACGTTGGGAAATACTTGAGTTGGTGTTGTCTTGAGCGTTCGTAGTTCCATTGTCAATGATAATGCCAGTCTCGAGCTTCTCAGAAGGTGGGACACGATACTAACAACCATCAGAATAAATCAAATCATGGAATCTGGAAAAAATACCCACTTCCATCAAAGGGGCAGCAAACGCAGCACAAGCGAAACTAAGAACGGTGACGGCCGAACGAAGAGAACGAGCGAAACGCATGACGATACGAAGGGGGATTTATGAACGAGTTTTGGGTTGTAAAGTAATCGTAGACTCAGAATAGGAAGTCTTGGCCAGCAAGACTATACAAGAGGAGTGTGAATATAGGGTAATCTGACCAGCAGTCGGTTAGAAGAAAGAGGTTTCGAGTAGAGGACCTTTAAGTTCGAAGACAGGTACTTGTAGCACGGGCTGAGGCTGGGGTCGAGTGAAATGGCCATTCAATTTTAAGTGGCTAGCTCGGAGTTGATTTTTGTACGTACCTTGGTGGCTTCATGCATTTGATCTTGAGCGGCGACGGTGAGAATGTGGGGAGTACATTCTGAATCCGAATCCGAATCCGAATATTTGAAGTGCTATCGGGGAACTCTGGGAAGATTATAGGAAGAGTGCAACGCAAGTCCGGTGCTATATATACGCTCAATTAAAATCGTGTCCGAAATACATGTAGGCTATGGAACAACTGCACGTAGCACGACTGAAAACTTACTCGGACGACATGTGGTCATTCTTATTGATTCGTGGCTACACCCTTCAGATTTCATCCGGGCGCTCAAATGAAGGTGTATTACACACCCAGTCTCTCGATGGAAACGCCGGTTCCGGGCTTGAAGCTCGTTGAATTCTGGACGAGCACAGCGCTCGATTGAGGTTTAGAAGTGTCCTGCGGCGTGAAATCGTGGAAGTACAAAGATCAAATCGACGAGCCAGACATACATCGGTGAAAGTGTATGCGAGGAGAAAGGGCCACGAACCATATGCATATATGGATGGGTTCCATCTTCCCCGTTTCTCAGAATGCGCCCAGTGAATTGACATGCATCAAGATCATCACTCAACCCCTCCTACACTATGGCTTTGTGAGTGACGGGCGAATGAATGTTGAAAAATGCGAACAACTTCAGAGCTTGAGCGTCAATTCCTGACACTAGCTCTGATCTTCAAAAAGTTCTCGAGCTCTCCAAGAATGTATGGACCTTGATTTCATTATACCACGCTCACTACTTCACGAACGTTCGTCTTATTAATGTGAGAATTACATGCATTTCTTCCACACAAGTACATGTATAGGTTGGGGGAAAAAAGAGACTACATACATATTGAAAAAAGATATCGTGGTTTTTGCGGACATTTGATCCAAAGTAATTCAACCGTCCTTCGACTCATTCCCCCTTCGCAGCCCTATAGCATCCTTGGCACGCTTCTTCCAAGTTGGCTTTCATCGAATCCTTCTCGCCCCTCACCCAAAGTTTGATCGCGTCTCCTTGTATGGCGCGACCGTATGAGAATGTTAAAGGTAGGAGGCGGGCAAACGGAGACGGAGCAGACGACGAGTTGACTAGAGCATTAACTGCTGATAGGTATGAAATTGCGACGGAGCTTGGGAGACCTCCTACAAGCAGGGAACATTTCGATGGCAAGATAACAAGGTAGGAATCAAAACCTACCAGAAAGGAATGCGACACCAGCTACGGCAGCAGGTACGGATCTGGAAATGACAGCGAGAGTAGCGACTGCAATATCCTTCGGGGTGATGGTGCTTCGTGAATGGTGCTTAAGGCCCGGCTGAGGGAAAGATGGTTTTATGAGGGTTCCTAAAACAGGTTTTGGCCTGCTTGTACACACTCAATGATACTGGCTTACCTTCAAGCAAGACGCCATGTTCCCTGCATCTTGCATAAATCATCCCGATAGCCTTCTCATGGATCTCCACGCTCCTCTCCAAACTGGCATCGGCTGAGAATTCGACATCGGGTTCAATAATCGGCACCAGTCCAGATTCTTGGCTGATTGCCGCGAACATAGCCAAAGTCTCTGCCTGGATGTCCAATGAAACCTGACTGGGCAACTCTAAAGCCGGACTGGTACAAGCTATCGGAGCGCGCCATTTGGAGAATCGAGCTCCCGCTGCACGAGCAGCTTGGAGTTGAGGGAGGAGGTTATCGAGGCCTTGAACAATGAATTCAAAAGGTGAGGCCGGAAGAGGCGCAAGTTCACCGTGAGCGCGCACACCGACTATGATACCTTTGTTGGAAAGAATTTGACCGAGGTTGAATTCCAAAAGTGTTTCAAAGGAGAGAATAACCCCGGAAATGTATTCTGCCAATTGAATTGAGATAAATTGTGTAGGTGGAGAATGAAGATTTGAAGGACAGACCACTGGACAAGACTTCGTAAGCGTCTTTCTTCCACTCCTTCCGCCTTTCAGATTTTTCGCTATCACTGTACGCCTTCAGCCCCTGCTCCTCTATATCTCGTTCAGCAGCCCGAAATAGTGCATCCATAGTCTCTGGAGACTCATCCGTCGCATAGATACCTCTTCCGCGAGGACCTACAAGGGCTCGTGCCGTGACAATCAATTCTTTTGCTACCGATGGCGATAGATGAGAATCGAGAAAGATTCCCAGCTCGGATACTGTGTCAGTTTGATCCAAGGCATTGTCCGAAGAGGTGAACAGATTTTGTGGAGAACTGAAGGTGTTTGGGACGGGTGTACTGGTCATTTCAAAAATCGATAGGAAAGATGATAGAGACAATGCAAGAGAGCTGCGAATTCAGTCATTCTGGGTCGCCCAAGGTCAGCTGCGAAGGTAGCGGTCAGGTGCAGACCGTGTAGAAGATCGTGAGAGAAAACAAAGGAGGAAACGACGGTTTCAAATAGGCGACGAAATCGTATACTGTTTGGTAGTAGGTGTCCACTGTTAAATGCAAGTAAGATTTGTTGTTCACTACGACCAGATTATACGAATCTATAAGCACACAGTGTATTAAGATCGGTCCCTCCTAGTCAGAGTTTACCTCGTCATCTCAGTTTAACCTCGCCCGATTTTGCTCGAGACCAGACTGGTGTTCGGGCATCTTGTCTACTTCGCGATAAACGTCTCCCCATAAAAAGTCCCACCGTCTATCAAACCACTGGTCCTAAGAGAGACAAGATTAGAGACTTCCTATACCTACCAGGAAATGACAAGTCATATTCAAGTACTCACGAATTGATCTTTAGTGGGAAGCACCTTGATAGGCCAGATCCCTGGAGATCCCTGGATACTCATAACCAATAAAATCCACTCCCTTATCGTCGTCAATGAGAACTCTGTTGGGACTGAAGTTACTACGAGTATATGCAGATAAGTAATGTGTGCCAGGCTACAAAGTGAGAACGGGCTTACGTATAAAGAGACTTTCCTTCATGCAGAAAATCGAGGACGGTTTTTTCAACCGCTTTCCGGGTTGAATTGAGAGCATAGAGCTTTTGATCTTTGCTGATATTCCTCCACCAATGGGTGTCGCGTAAAGGGGTACCATCAACTCTCGGCATGATGATTACACCCAGATTACACCAACTTTTTCTTTATCCAAAGTCGTAAACCCGGTGATCACTTGTTCGCCAAAGTCAAGTAGTGAATATTTTTCGCAAGCGGCACTTTCATGGCCCTCGCTGATATTCACGAATTTCACTATACGGTGTTCGAGCTTGTGATTTGGTAGAGTAAAGATGCCTAAGTTGTTTTCTCCTTTTCTAAGAAATTGACGGCCAGTTATAAATTCCGTTACATCGTCTGTTGCTTCATTTGAACGCCTTTGGAGGAAAGAGAAAGTTTGCGGCCACGCACCCATAAAATCCCGCTCAAATTGGTCAAATCCACGGCACAGAGAGCTTGCGGAATATTGAATCCAACTTTCACGCTGAAAAGATTTGTGTGAATTCTGGGTGACACTTGTTATTCAATAAAACCAGGAAAGACTACTCGCCTCTAGTTGACTGCACCATTCGTCTGCGTATTCTTGAGCCGCGACCTTGTCCAGAATTCTTTTTTTCGAGGCTAGAATCGTCGCACGACAGTCTTGCGAAGGGCCCGTTTTTCTGAAGACTAGGTGCGCCGTTGTTGTGTAGGGCCTGGCACTAACGGAAGCCACGAAGGAAGCTACGAAGAAAACCCCAGCAACGATCCCAAGTGTCTGTAAGGCAGAGTGAAACAACATCGTGATGAAGATTGAGCGAGGTCAAGCGTGGATCTTGAGAAACTTATTATTATAGATGTTATTTTATGAGAAGCGTGTGATCTGGCCAGCAGAAGGGCAACGAAGGCAGGGAGAAAGAGAGAGAAAGGGCGTACTGCATGTATTTGAGTTGTTTTTTCTGCGATTTTTCAGGGCTGATGGATGCGTTGTGTTGTCAAGGGTCAAGGGACCTTGCGGAATAGTCCGATGGACCTCAATGGACCTCAAGGTCATCTCAGGGTAACCTCAGGACTTATGAAATGCAAATGTTCGTTGAAGAGTTCCAGCGTTTTTGACCCAGAGGGGCCGATTGTAGGACCTGGAATTGTCGAAGATTCAGCGTCGGAGAAAGCCGAAACGGACATTATCCCTTTACAGCACATGCATACAGCCATTGCTACCCCAGGGGCTCCTATCATTAATATTATGATGTTGCTTCTTCTGCTTCTGACTTCATCTGTTAAGGTTTAGCTACTATATGTCAGTTCGGTATCATAGCATATATGTTCGGCTAGCTCACCTCAGTTATCTGGAAAGTAACTGAGGTGTTCGAGCGGCCGTCTGTGGTGTCTATGTAGGTACTGTATAGTATAAGGTAATAACACCGTCTTCGGTATTTACATATCAGAAAGTGTTCGGGTACGTACAGTGAGCTCGGGAGCCTCAACACCCCCCTACTCCGTACGATCCAGACCAAGTAGCGAGACCATTCTCTTTATTTTATTTTATTTTATTTTGGAGCGTTTGTTGTCGCTGGGCAGACGTACAAAGTCGCCTTCCCATTGACCGCTGATATGCAAGGGCTTGCCAAGCTTGTTATCTTCTCCCCGAGGAAATGCATTACGCACTAGCACTATTGGTGCTTCGTGTGAGACTCCGACATATCAACATTTTCTTCGTCGTCTGTAAGTGTCAGTTTTCCATAAAAAATACCATATTGCATAGAGTCCTATCATCCAATCCCTATGTTGATACGTATACTCACTAAAACCCCGGCATCTTCGAGAGTTTCGAAGAATGTTTCTTGATTTGAGACTACCTTGCCCCAGGATTTCTCGACAATTTTCTTTGATAGTTTGCCTTTAGAGAGTTTCTTTGAGGTAAGTAAGCAGTCTAGATTTAGTCTACTCTCAATTGTCCAAATCCATTTATTTGTTATTTGCGTTTTGCAAATCATTTTTTTGCCAATTACCCTTTCACATCTCAGCTTCCATATTAGGTATGCCGATTCCGAGATTAGGATCCTGAAGAGTCTCGATATTTCTGGTTTTCGCTTCCCTCTCCCGTCTTTGAAATCTGCTAGGCCACAGCATAGGATGGATCCGAATTCAATGTTGTTCCAGGTTGCTCCACTTTTTTCCCATAATTTCCGGGTCAGGTCCCATATTTCTTTTTGGCCAGGTGCTTGGCAGTCGGTTAGTATATGTTCCATTGATTCGGTGGTCTGGCAGTGGGCACATTTAGCTCTGTTTTCATACCCAGGTATCTTTTCCCAGTATTCTCCGACCTTGTATCCATCGTGTAACAGCATCCACAGGAAGGCGCAGATTTTCTTTCCCAGGTCTCTGTGTCGGATGGACTTCCATATGGTTTCCGATGTTGGGGTGTAGCTGAAGAGGTCATCTGCACAGATTTTAGCTTGTTCTAATCCACAGATAGTGGCCCTGCGGTTGAGTGCATTTCAGTATGTCTTTGTTTCCATTTTCTTCCATCGTATGAACTTTTGTGCTAAGGATTGGGTGATGCATTCTAGTTTTGCTCCTGTAATTCGGACATCAGGCAGGATATCGGGGTCAATCTCGTCTGCTTCTTCCTTTAGTCGTCCTTCCATTGCTAGTTTGTCCGCTTTTTTGTTACCATCAATTCCGGAGTGACCCTTTACCCAGTGAAGCGTTGTTGCAGCTTTCTGACTTCGTAGGCATGCAATGGTGGCTTGAATTTCTCACGCATTTGATTTGCCCATGAAGCCAGTGTCTTCCCACTTTGAGAGGTTGGTTGTTAGACCTTGTATCCTTGTTTTAAAGTTGCTGTGGACTATAAGGTCTAACTCAAGGTCTGTCACATCTACAGCTTCCTTTATAGCAATTATTTTGGCACTCTGGTTGGATTGTTTAATGTGATTTGGTAGCCGGATCATGCAATCTGAGTATTCACCATTGGGGAAATGTACTCCTGCTCCTGCTGAGGCCTTGTCTGTACCATTCTGCATACAGGATCTGTGTAGGCTTCTATTGGTTCTTCAATGCCAGTTTCCACACATTCAGTTTTGGGGGAGACTTTGCATTTGTCCCCTTCTGTGAATATTCAGAAGGCGTTAGCGAGACCACCCTGTGTGGTAATTCTCCAGTCGAAGGTATGTCTGTTTCTCAGTGATGTTTGTTCAAGCTCGGTTGGTTCATAGTCTTCTGGGAGTTTGCATAGTGGGTTCCATTTGGGTGGTAGCAGTAGCAGGAGTTCCCGGGCTTTGCAGTAGCACCAGTTTGGGCTGTTACATTTGGTTTCTCTATGGATTTTGGTGCACAATGTGCAGGCACAGTTCTTTCAGTCGAGGTGCCTCGTGGTGTGTATTTTGTTTGCGAATATTTCTGTCTCTCCTACTAACTGGATGTTGTGATTTTCTCGCAGGCATTTTGAGAGTGGGTTATTGTGTTTGCTTTTGATTTCTTTGGACTCTATGTGAAGCCAAATTGGCATTTGTCAGATTGTTTCCCTTGTGAAGGCCAGTCCTTCTAGTCGAAGGTTATGTCGTTTTGCCACCTTGATCATTAGGGAGTTTGCGCATGTCAGTGTTCCATGACTGGAGGAATATATTGATTTTTGAGACTTCATCGATATTGTCATATGATTTGGGTGTGTGATGGGCAATGATTGCATCAGCTACATATGCCCATGTTGCTCAGTCTGGTGATAGATCCAGGTATGTCTGCAACCATGTTACCATTATTGCTTCATTTCGTGCCAGGAGATCAAGGACCTGTCTTCCACCATTTTCCAGTGGTGCTTCCACTGTTTCTTTGTTTATGCGGACATGTTGCTTTTCATCCCATAGGAATCTCTTGATCCATTTTGCAAGTCTATTCTCTATTTCCTTTGGCATTCCTTGCACTTTTGTTAGATATTGGGTCATTCCACCAACAATCATTAAGATTATCAGCCTTCGTCCTTCCATGGTGGGTTTATTTTGGTCCCATCTATTCAGAGATTGGTCAATTTTTTCAATAACTTTAGTCCATGGTTCAATTTGGCTAATGTTATTTCCAATTAGTGCTCCCAGTGATCAGATTGCTTCCCCCTCTTGTGCAATTTTAATGTGGTCAGGGATGGATGTGCCATTTGCACCATTTAGGTATCTGGTCTGGCAGACAGCTTCTCTGTGCTCGGGGGATCCAATTGGGATTATTTCGGTTTTGCTTATGTTAAATTTCGCTCCCAATGCTAGACACCATTCATCGAGGATAGATTGTAGGGTGCTGAAATCATCTAGTTTTGAGAGGTAGACAGTTGTGTCATCTGCGAAGAAGGTTGCTATTAGACGTTCCATTTTTCCGGGTATGTTGAACCCTTTGAGGTCTGATCTGCAAAGCATGTTTCCAAGTGGTTCAATTGCGATGTCGAATAGTAAACATGATAAGGGGTCTCCTTGGCATACTCCTCATGTGACTTTGAATGTGTCTGTGCCTCTACAGCCATTCACGATGACTGCAGTATTTGCGTCTGAGTAGAGAGCTTTGATTGTGGTGATGATGAAATTATTGGGGATTCCGTAGGCTTCTAGGGCTTGCCATAGGTAGTCGTGTTTGATCTTGTCATATGCCTTCTCTTGGTCTAGAGCTATGATGGCCCCATCCTGCTCCGTGGTTTCTGCTAAGTCTATGACCAGTTTTGATAGCCATATCTGATTGTAGATGTGTCTACCTGCAACAAAGCCAGCTTGTGCCTGGTTGATGATTTCTGGTGCGGCCTTTGCAAGTTTTATGGTGAGGGCCTTGGTTATTATTTTGTAGTCAGTGTTTAGTAGAGATATCGGGCAATAGTTAGCCATTTGTGATCAATCATTTTTTCAATACAGAGGACACATCCAACTCTCGGAAAACCTTGTGTTTTGTGCCATTCCATGTGTTTCAATGTCATTGTATACCTGTGTTAGTGTTTGTACAATGTTGAATGCTGGTTTTTGGTGGGCCCGGGCATTTTTGTAACGGGCATGGAGTAGTTCCCATATTTCATAGCAGATGCCATCTAAACCGGGTGCCTTGTAGTTTGCAGATAATTTCAGGGCATCATCAATGTCCTCTAGCGAGAGTTTTTTTTCCTATTTTGTGTTTGTGTTTTTCTGAGATTTGTACACTTATATTGTTCAGAATCTCCTTGGTTGACTGACTGCGTGCATCCTCATTTGGTGGGTGAGTGTCGTATTGTAGGTTTTTGTGGTAGTCGGTCATCATGTCTGCCATTTGTTGGGAGTCTGTTATGTATAGTGGTTCCATTGGGGGGGTACTATTCATTTGTTCAGATAGTTGCCTTGGGCTTTCTAACTGTTGGATAAGGTCTCGTTTCTTTTTGTTTTTATTCAGGTTGGACTAGTATTTGGATATTTTCTCGCCCTGAATAACAAAGTTTGCCCGAGCTGTGGATCTTGCATTGCTATATTTTCTTTCTGCAAGTGTTGCAAGTGCTTCTTCAAGTGCAGCTATGGAGAGAGACCACTCATCCTCGGAGATTTGGGCTTATGTTGTCTATCTTGGTCTCAAGTGTAGCAATCTGCTTAGTTAGTTTGGGTACCACAATTTTGGCCCGTTTCCGTGCAAGCTCTATGAATCTTATTTTGAAGTCAGACCAGATGGTTTGGTGGTTATCTGAAGGATCCCATTCATCCTTCTCTGCAATCCTCTGTACTTCCAATTCCATGTGTTTGTTTTCGTCATCAAAGAATTTTTTTATGGTGGAGTCATACATGAGGTGGTTTGGGAGGATCCATCTTCCCGCACCAGTGGTGGGGGCTGCCTCACATGTGTAGCAAACTGAAACTAAGTCATGGTCAGTTGCAACCCCGGGGCTTTCAATTTTCCACTTGAAGGTGTATGGCATCTTTTCAGGGTTAATGTATATTCGATCGAGCCTTGAGTGTCTCGTTATTTGGTCAGATCTTTTTTGCTTGTACATATACTTCATGGATGTAGGGTAAGTGTTTCTCCATCCATTTAGTACCTGGATAGTACTTTTCAGTTCATCAAGTGCATCGACTGCTAGGGTTGCATTGCTCCGTGCAGGTAGTCTATCAAGGGGTTCTTCTACCATGTTACAGTCTCCAACCATAATGTCAGGTTTTCGGATCTGGGGGTGGCAATTGAAGAAGTTTTGTATTTTGAGCCAGAAGTTGGCATTCAATGTCATGTCTGCATTTGGTGCATATATGGCGAGTACAGACAGCTTTTCCTTGTTGTGCCAATAGTATTTGAGTAGCATGGCATGTCCTGGGACTATTTCATGTGTTTGTATTCCTTCGATGTTGGTTTTGTTCCTATTCAGTACTATTGCGACCCCTGCAGCATTTGGCGTGTCCGGGAGCTTGGTGTAGAACAGTTTCAAGTCCTTACCATATTTTCTCTCAATGTCATCACATCGCTCGGTGTTCATATGTGCCTCGCCCACGACTAGGATACCAATTTGGTGGTCAAGCATCATCAGACATATGTCACCCCATTTATTTGAGGCATGTTCGATGTTAATAGAGCCGTGACCTTTGATGTTAAGGCCTGCAATTTTGATTAAGGTTTTAGTTCTTAGATGGCATTTGTTATGTTTACGGTTGGTATTTTGCCTTTGTCTCATGCCTGTCTCAATAGCTGGATTTGCTGGCAGGCTCCCATTGGTACTGGGGTAATCATTTCAAAAATCTGCAGACAGCACTGGTACTAGTGCCCCTCAATCCGCATACTGCGTTTGGGGTATCTCCCTGGGGAGTCATTTCATCCTCGCCAGCAAGACCATTCTCGAGTGTATGGTGCCATTGAGTGCCTTGGTAAAGATATCTGCTACATTTTTGCCCGACCTGATTTGCCCGACCCTGATTATACCACTCGAGACCCTCTCTTGGATGTAATGATGCCGCATCTCAATATGCTTGACCAGCGTGTGCCTCTTTGAGTTCTCCGTTAGACATATGGAGCCAAAGTTGTCCCCTAGGAGGCTCGTGGGTCCAGTGTGCTTGAGGTCGACTTCCAATAGGAAGGAGTCCAACCACACTGCCTGTTGTGCTGCGCAAGACAGGCCGATGTATTTGGATTCAGTAGTGGACAGTGCAATGGTTGCCTGTCGCTAAGAACTCCAGGAGACTGGTGTGCCAGCCATGAAGAATACATATCCGGAGGTGGATCGGGACATGTCTTTGCATCCTGCATGGTCAGAGTCTACATATGTGTAGGGTTTGAGGCCTGTACCAAGTTCCAGTGAGTTTTCTCCAAGTGCACGGTAGGTAATGGAGTAGTTGAGCATGCTGAGAATATATCCTGTGGCCCACTCCACGCATTCCCAGTGCGCGCGCCCTGGGTTGAGTTGGTAGCGGGCCAGTAGGCTCCCAGCAGGCTAGGTCTGCGCGAGTGCACACCTGTGCCCACAGGATGGAGCCAACCACGGCTCGGTAGGGTTTGTCTTCCATAAAGGCCTTCTCTTCAGCTGGAAGTGGGGTCGGTGACTCATGTAGGTGGGTATTGGGGGGCAGTGGTGTGGTTCAGTGGGGTACATGGTTGAGGTGGAAGTGTGTGAGCATTCTCTGCAGGTAGGCTTTCTGCAATATGGTGATTGCTTTGGTTTGTGGTTCCTGCCATATGGTCATGCCTAGGAGCACCTCAGTCATCACTTTGTGTGCTTCCCAACACTTTTCGAGGTTGTGAATCACCCTGCTTTTACTGGTCTCACTCGAGGACCCTCCACACACATCATCCCCGTAGGTGCTGGTGATGGTGTATTCATCGCCTCGTTGTCTGTACTGTATGCAAGGGTCAGCCCGGGATGCTACATATCCATCTGTGGGGTATCCAGCCACTAGGGTCACCTGCCAGTTGTGGCTCCCTGTTAAGATCATGTACACCGTGTAACTGTGCCAGAGGTCACAGGTGTCTAAGAGCGGGAGTCGAGTGGGACAGTGGTGAAGTTATTAACAACACCGCCGTTACGCCGTTAGTCCCCGGAGATCGAGAGTATAGAAGAGAGGGACCAGTAGCAGCCAAGTCGGAGTGGCGGTAACGCCGGTGACGAGGAGCGAACCAAAGAACGTATAAGTCCTAAGGCTATAGTAGAGAGTACTTCAAGGCGATGAGCCTGGAGACTTAGAGAAGAGCTAAGTTGGAAAAGGGATCTAAGTTGATAATTAAACTGAGGAACTACAGTAGCATACAGGCAGTATTTATATCTACGGATCGGCGCATCGGGGCGGAGCGCCAGACTAACTACTAGGAGCTATAGGTGTAGTACCTGCAGGGTAAAGTAAAAGACAATAAAGGAAGACTAGAAGGAATGGGTATGTGTAGCAAGAAAGAACAATAAGGAGAAGATTACAATAAAGGGTGAATCTCGGGATACCGAACGGCGGAGCGAGGCGCCGAGGCATGGACTTGACAGTATCCCCCTCTTAGGCTTGAGCCCTCGAAAGCCGTTAGTATCGGTTTTTACTATTAGTCATCAAGGAAAATTTTCCGGAGGCCGTCAGCATTGGGATTTTATCCTTTTAGTCAGCAGGAAAGAATTTTGCTGGTCCACCGTACACCGATTACAATTCGAGGATTGACCTGGTCCGTGCGCAATTTTGACCCTATAAAGCTAGGCGGGTTTTCGCCTTGGACCTCCAATCCAAAAACTTCTAAGTCCTTCAATGTCTACTAGCTGCACTACTACTCAAACCACCTCCAACATCGGCTCCATCCTGGTTACCGCTGGGAATGGTAACCAACCACCAGCACCAACTCGCCCCACGACGCCAAGTGCTTCCGACGAGGAGCGGGAGCTGGAGGAGCAGCTGGAGCGCAACCGGGAGAGGTTGCAGAAGTTGCAAGAAAAGAAGAAGGCCAAAGAGGCGGCCAAGAAGAAGGCAGAGGAGGAGGCAGCTAGGCAGGCTGCAGAAGAGAAAAAGGCAAGGGAAGAAGCCGCCGCTCGGGCCGCTCAGGCCAGAAAACTGGAGGAAGAGGCAGCGGAGAAGAGACGGAGAGTAGCGGCGGCGGCGGCAAGGGGTCGCCAAGGGCCTGCCCTGAGTGAAGCAACCACGTCCCAATGAAGAATGGAGGTGGGAATCCCCCGGTTGATAAAGAAGGGCAGTAGTAAGCAGGGGGCTGAGGTAAGTGGTCTCAGGTCTCCACTGACCATTTGCCTGATCCAAATTTTCCTTAGGCCGGAGTTCCCGATGATGACAACGACGGGAGCGACGATGGGGATGACGAGGATGATGAGGACGAAAAGGCACCCTGCGAGTGGTGCCGAATCAAGAAGATTCCTTGCCTGCAGCAAGAGGGCAAGCGAACTACCGTCATCTGCAAACCCTGCCATGAATCCAAGGTTAGGTGCTCCTATTCGGGCCGGCCGGTAGCGAGCAAGCAGCGAGAAGGGGGATGCGGGGAGAGGCTGGCTGTCATGGAGAGCCAGTTGGCCCAAGGGCTCGCCAATGTTCGGTCATTGCGGGAGGCGACGACAAGAACTAATCAATACCTTCGGCAAATTTTGAGGAGGCAGGATGAGGTAAATGGCAGGTAGAAACTAGGCTATCAATGGCGGGGTCGGCGACACCGGGGCCATCCAGGACAGTGTCGGTGAAGCCAAGGGTTCTGAAGAGAAGGAGGGTAGAAGAGGAAACCGAGGAAGAGCAGGAAGAAGAAGAAGAAGAAAAGGAGAAGGAAGGAGGAGAAGACAAAGAAGAAGGTGACTAACTGGTGCTGAAGAAGGCCCGGTCGGAGAAGGGAAAGGAAAGGGAGGAAATGTAGAGTAGAGTAGAGTAGAGTAGTAGCGGACATCGGACATCGGCCCTTCGGCCTCTTCTTGTATTTCCTTCTATCTTGCCTTGTTATTATTTTTTGAATTTGTATATTAAAAAAATGTCAGTGTATTCTTGAAACTGAAGGCTAACGGGCCGCGCAACGGCGAAAGAAAAAATTAGTTGTAGTAACGTAGTTGTAATTGTGAATGAAAAAATAAGTAAATGAACCATACGAAGGAGAGAGTAAGCAATACAAGGCAGAGATAAACAATATGAGGAAGAGAGTAAACACTCAATTTACTATCATCGTGTTTACCCTCTAAACACACGAAGTAAACTTTGGCGGAGCACGGCGACATCGGTGTGGAGGAATTATAGAAAGGGAAGTGATTATTTTTGAGATCAAGGTCCAGGTTTGTGAGGGTATCGAGCGTGGAATGCCGGTATCAATTCATCAGCAGCAACCCAGGAGAATTCATCGTCGGTACCCTTGTAACCGGCCCACCGAATATAATGCCGAAGGGGACAACGTTTATACCTTCTGTCCAGCTTGGAGTCAAGGATTTCGGCAACGTTGTATTTCTCTTCACCATCAACTTCGATTGGAGGTGGAGGAGATTGAGTTTGATTCGGGAATGGGTTCGGCGTAACCGGCTCCAGCTGAGAGACATGGAAGACCGGGTGAATTCGGCGGAGATAGTCCGGGAGCTTGAGTTTGTAAGATAAAGTACCAGGTCAACTGATGACCTTGAATGGACCAAGATATTTTTCTGAGAATTTTGAGATTCTTTTCCTGTCAGCTTGTTCCTTGTAACAAGATTGAGCTAGGAGGATTTCTTCTCGAAGGAAAACATGTAGTTCATCAAGGTCAACGACAAAGTCTCTGGCTAGATCAGACTTCATGTTGACCTCGGGCCAAACAGTAATGTTGGGGTGGTATCCTTTGTTGGCGAAGAAAGGTGTAATACCAGTGGAGGCATTCGGCGCGTTGTTGTAGGTGAACTCGGTGATCGGTAATAAGTGCAACCAGTCATCTTGCTGGTAAGAGCAGTGGATTCTGATGTACTGTTCGAGAGTCTGATTGACACGCTCAGTCTGCCCATCGGCTTCCGGATGGTATCCAGAGGTATAGTGCAGTTCCATGGAGAGTGCTTTGCCGAGAGCCCGGAAGAACGCCGAAACAAATTCAGAACCACGATCAGAAGTAACATGATTAGGGACACAAAGCTCAGCTAGTTGTTCAGAAGTGATAGTATCGAAAGTCGGAATAAAAATAGCTTGCTTGGAAGATCGATCCATGACGACGAGGATAGCTGTGTAACCATTCGACATTGGCAGTTGCTCAATGAAGTCCATGGAGATCAAATCCCATGGTCGGACCGGAACCAGCAGAGGTTTCAACAAGCCGTAAGGTTGATGACGGCGAGGCTTATTGTGACCACAGATGGTGCAGGAAGTAACGTAGTCACGAACGAAGTCTCTGACCTTGGGCCAGGTGTATTGATGACGTACAGCTTCTAGAGTGCGGTTCTGGCCAAAATGGCCAGAGAGTGGGTGATCATGAAAGTAGCGGAGGACTTGAAGGCGAAGATCGCCGTGATTTGGAACATAAACATGGTCGTCAAGGCATAATAGCTTGTCACTACCTAGGCTCCAACGTTCATTGGAAGGATCTTTAGCAAGTCCCAAACCAACAACAGAGCTCAGGTCGGCGGGAAGGGCGAGGATGATAGCCTGGTGTAGGGCTTCAATATCCATGATGATCGAGGCTCGTAATGCCGGGCCTTCCAGGAAGGTAGCTCGAAGAGACGCAGTGAGTTGTTCGTTAGTAAAGATAGGACGAAAGTTATGAGGGTTCATTTGGGCGTAGCCGATATCCCCCTCTTTAGGGTAGACATCCCAGCGTCTAGTTATCGAGTCGGGTTTCTCGCCGAGTTTCCCCGGTCGGAAGCGAATGACCATATTAAATTGATGTAAGAATTCTGACCATCGGACCTGTCGGCGGGTGAGAACCTTGGTAGTAGAGAAATACTCAAGATTCTTGTGATCGGTGACGACATCCACCGGATCACCCGAGCCTTCCAGATAATGACGCCAAGCTTTAAAGGCCTCGAAGATGGCCAGTAGCTCTTTGTCGTGAGTATCGTAATTGAGTTCAGCAGCGTCAAGCGTTCTGGAAAGGAAGGCTAGAGGATGAATTTCACCGTCAGCATATTGGATGGAAAGAATGGCCGCAATGGTGTAGTCGGAAGTGTCGGTCTCCACAATAAGTGGGCGATTCGGCTCCCAATGGGCCAGTATCGGCGCAGAAGTGAAAGCAATTTTGAGATTTTCGAAGGCCTCTTGACAACTGCTGTCCCAGATCCAAGGCGCACCTTTCCGGGTAAGCCAAGTCATCGGCACAACAATGTCACTATAATTATAGATAAAACGACAATAGAAGTTTGCAAAACCCAGGAAGGACTGAATGTCCTTAACCTTCCTCGGAACCGGCCACTCTAGAACTGTCTGTACTTTCTCCTTGGACATAGTCAATCCGTCGGGAGAAAGAATATAACCCAAATACTCAACAGTATCCATATTGAATTCGCACTTCTTGGGGTTGGCGTAAAGCCAATGATGGCGAAGCCGCCAAAGAACCTCCTTGACGTGTTCTTGGTGTTCTTCTGGCATATCAGAATAGATCAGAATGTTGTCTAAGTAGATGATGACACAAACATTGAGCATGTCAGAGAATATGTCATTAACAAACCGCTGGAACACCGCAGGGGCGTTCGTAAGGCCAAATGGCATAACCTTCCATTCGTAAGAGCTGTATTGGGTCCGAAAGGTGGTTTTCCATTCATCACCTTCTGTGATTCTGACCAGATGATAAGCGTGAGCGAGATCCAATTTGGTATATATTTTAGCTCTTTTCGGAGCGTCGAGAAGATCTGAAATGAGTGGAAGTGGGTAACGATCCTTTTTGGTGATACGATTGAGTCCACGGAAATCGACGCAAAGGCGAAGTTTGCCGTCTTTCTTCGGGATGAAAAGGACCGGAGCGCCGTGAGGAGAGGAAGATGGGGTGATGGCACCAGTAGCCAGCTGTTTGTCAATAAAGTCTTTAAGGGCGACTAGCTCCTTTTCAGACAAAGGATAAATACGACCGAGAGGCGGCGAAGCGCCTTCTTCCAAGTCAATCTTCAAATCGTAGGGTCTATGTTCTGGTAGTGCGTCTGCAGCGATCTCGTCGAAGACATCTGCAAACTCGGCGTACTCTGCTGGGATAGAATAAGGAAGTGGAGGGACAGTAGGAGCGGTGGAGGAGCGGTCGGCGGCGCGGGCTGCAACCTCTGAGTGAACAGCACGAAGAAGGATAGGTTCCATACCAGCATCCTTGCAAGCCCTATTAAAGACTGCAGCACTGACTAGTGCAATGTCGACCTCGGGAGTTTCCAGTTGAGCAGCGAATTGAGAGACCGTAGGATAGGAGTAGATGGGCTCAAAAGGGAATTTGGATGAGAGGGGCTTGGCCCGTGAAGTCTGAGAGCGGGAGCGAAGTGAATCCCCAGGAGGGGTTTCCAGAATTGTCGGTATAACCGGCAGCGAAGGTTCCGGTAACGGAACAGCAACCTTTGCATCAACGGTGTTGATGGCAGAAGGTACAGATGTCTGTGGAGAATCAAGATGTGAAGTGTTACGGAACGTAATGTTTCGAGATGCCCAGTCAATCAACGGATTGTAGCGGGATAAGAAACTGTAACCTAATACTGCTTTACAGGATGAATCTAAATGAGTAACATAAAAGGGCAATAGAAGCAGCTCGCTGGAAGGGAACCGAACGGCGATATTTGCCATATCGGTAATGGGTTTAGAAGATAATGAACCATCAAAAAGACGAAGATTAACAGGAGAGATTTTGGTCATAGGGATGGAATTTTGTGAAACGTAACGAGTATCGATAAAAGAGTCAGTAGAACCGGAGTCAACAAGAGTAGGAAATTTAAGAAGAGCAGAAATAGGTTTGGCCAGCACGGCCAAATTGGATAACGGAAATTCAGTAGTTAAAGATATTACAAGAGAGCGTTCAATGGAAGAAAGAGCAGACGCGTTGAGATATAACTCCCCAGGTGAGGTACGAACCTGATCAACGCTGCTCCCGTTTCGTACCGGGGAACAAGAGCTGCGGACTAGTTTTCCGATTCCTCTTCAACAACTATAGAAGTTGTGTCAGGGGTTTCTTCTACCTTGGCAGCACGGCCCTTCAACTCCCAAGCCTTTCGCTTATTGCAGTCAGCAATCTGATGCTTACCACCGCAGAAGAGACAAAGATTGTTCTTCATCCTTCGTTCCCTCTCGGATGGGAGAACTTTCCCATCAGCACCGAGATGGTTGAAGGCGGAGCGTTGACCGCCGGATTGGCCGGAGTTTGAAGAGTTCTGAGGCTTACCAGAATTGTTTGGTTTACCTCCAGAAAAGGGTTTAGGTTTCGACGTGAACGGCGACGAAGAGCCAGATGGCTGAGAGTTGTTCTGCTGGTTAGTAGAACCAGCTTTAAAGTCCGAGGAACCCTTCTTTGGGATCCGAGCAATAAAAGGCTTACCAGCCTCACGCTTTCTGGTTTCTTCGCGCTTCCAATAACAGTTGTCAATACAAAGAACCTCTTGACGACAATGGGCAGCAGAATCCCAGTGGGTGCTAGCAGCCAGGGTGTTGAACCGGATGTTGTATTTCCAGAAGTTTTCAGTTTCCTTCATCTTCAGGTTACCGAGAGAATCTTCGGCCTCGCCTTGCGCGTCGTAAATGCCGAAATTGTCCTGTAGCTCCTTTACAAGGGCCTTGAAGGAGGACGTCCACGCCGGCAGCGAGTCGAGATCCGGGTCGAGGATATCAGGGACGAACAGGATATCAGGGACGAACCATTCTTTGGCTGATCCACTGAGGTAGGAAAGAGTAATAGTTCACCTTCCGCTGGTCGGTGAAATACTTGGGACGGTCATTGAAGACCAGGGCGAGATTGACGAAGAACGTCTTGAGCTTTCGGGGGTCCGAACCGTCAAATATCTCTGGCTCTTTAACCTTGCTCTTGGATTCAGAGCTGTCAGAGGGACGGCCGAGGGCGGCGAGAACGGTACCGAGGGTTTCAATGGAGCCCTTGAATCCCGAGAGAAGTTCCAACATAGCACGTTGCTCATTGGGGATGTCAGGAGAGTTTGGAGAATGAGGTCCACCAGGTCCACTGGGGTCGCCAGGCTCACCATGCGGCAAACCACTGGAGTCCTCATCCAGGTCATCGTGATTGTTGTCGGCGCCCGGATCGTCGGGGTTGACAGGAGGGTCTTGATCGTCATGATCACCGGTATCCAGATCGAAATGAGGAGGCGGGTCACGAGGAGATTGTGAAGTAGCACGATGTTGAGGTTGTTTCCCCGTACGGCGAGCTATGGCTTGTAGAATAGGAGAATCCATTCGAGTAATAGACCGGCCCCGAGCCGGAGCGACCACGGGGGGTTGTCCATGGCGAGGGGTCAAGACTTGGACAGGTTGTCCGTCACCGGTATACAAAGTGCTGTATTCAAATTGCTGATCTTCTTCCATGGCTTCAGGAAGAGTCGATGTAGTAGGGACTGTAGCTGGACCAAAACCGCAATTACGGCGACGTGGTTGACCAATGGCAGAAATAAATTCGGAGAAAGGGGCGAAGGATTGGGCTGTAGTGAAGAAAGTATTTTCTTCGGAGTTAGCTCTGGATTGAGCTCGGGTTTTCGGAGGCATAAAAAATGATATGTCAGTACAACGTTAACGGATTGAGTTTAATTATACTGTTAAGATCATGTACACCGTGTAAATGTGCCAGAGGTCACAGGTGTCTAAGAGCGGGAGCCAAGTGGGACAGTGGTGAAGTTATTCACAACACCGCCGTTATGCCGTTAGTCCCCGGAGATCGAGAGTATAGAAAAGAGGGACCAGTAGCAGCCAAGTCGGAGCGGCGGTAACGCCAGTGACGAGGAGCGAACCAAAGAATGTATAAGTCCTAAGGTTATAGTAGAGAGTACTTCAAGGCGATGAGCCTGGAGACTTAGAGAAGAGCTAAGTTGGAAAAGGGATCTAAGTTGATAATTAAACTGAGGAACTACAGTAGCGTACAGGCAGTATTTATATCTACGGAT
>MU795442.1:0-22341 GCA_027886305.1 Lentinula aff. lateritia | reverse complement strand
GCCTCTACGGGCCTTTCCATTCAATTGGGGGGGGGGGGTCGTGAGAATCGTACCCCCGATCTGAATCTCACTCGCCTCTTGGTGTAAAGAGATTGCTGTTAACGCTTCCTCATGCCAACTCATTGCTGTTATCGTATACCAGAAATTCCCGTCATAAATTGACCAAACTCTTGCAGTGGAACATTGTGGACATTAGGCATCGAAAAAACAAAGCTATGATTCATATACTTTCCTGTACGAGTTCTTCATTTTGGACTCATGCCAGATACGCAAAAAAGCAGAGCTTTCCGGTTTTAGACGAACAAAAAGCTCGATACCTGCCATATATGTGCTCGAATCATTGTTACTCCCTTTAGTGTGGCCATTCCACCCACGATACAAGGTTTGATTGGGTCGCCTAATTCAGTCACTCGAACTTTCTTTTTCAGATTTGGGAATATGGCCGTTCATTGTGGTTATGGTCAGCTATAAAATGCCTGCATTCCAAATTGGTTTGTCACTACCATCGCCAACTATCACTTTCCTTAAGGTTCGAAAGCGCTAGCGCTTCGTTGCTCCAGACTCTCTTTAGCTTTTCTTTTTACATTAAATTTCGACCGAGATGTTCAACTGTAGGTCGTTATATCTCCATTCGTATGACTTATAACTAATAATCGCTCCTTGCCTTAAGTTGGCAGAGCCAAACTTCCCGCTGATTGGCCTCCGTTGCACCACAAATGCAACCGAAGCAAGTGTACCTTCCCCAACTCCCCACAACCCGCTCCCGGCACATAGAAGTGCCGCGGCTGCGAGGAAGGCAATTACTCTGTTTCCCTTGCGCAGGCCAAAGAGGTCGACGCACAGAACCGAAAGGTCTTTTACATTCCTGGTCGTTCGCTCCCGTTGAACACCCGACGACAACCACAATCTTGGGACTTGAACCAGGAGTTCCCTCCTTCTGTGGGGGTCCGAGGTCTCAAACAAGCGTCTCACACCAACGTGCATGCTATAGCACGCAAAGTCGTTCAAGCCCCGACAGGTCGTCGTGGTCCTCATCATGCCGTCATGGGGGATCCTTCAATCCGCAACGCTCGTGCGGTATATCCTCTAGGCATAAAGACGAATGTCAGGCAGATATACACTTCCTCCGATCTCACACTAGCGTCCAATAAGGATCCTCAATCTAATCGTGTGGGTTATCTTCCGGCCAGAGCAGAGCGCAGACCAGGCAGGCCCTACCGTGTCGTGAATATCTAAGTACCTGTTGGGGTTCAGTACATAACACATGTTTGAATTCTCTAGTGATATAGCGTGCTGTAATGATATTGTCAATTTTAAGTATCACAACGTTGTCACTAAGTCTCTTATTTTCTTCCATTGATGACCTTGCCAGAGCTCATTCGCACTCCCAGCCGCATCCCGGCCTTTTCCCTCTCTTCTCACCGCAAAGTTCCACCCAGTGCTTGCCGCTCCAAATTCAAAGATTCTGGAAAACATAGACAAAATTTCTGAGCGGGGACCAGGAATAGCTTCGACGTATGCGACTTCCTTGTGATACCATTTGGCGATATCCTGTAGAGAAGCGCGATCACCTTCAAGACGAAATATCTTGTTAGATATCGAGCTACTAAGTTGGGAGAGAGGTGAGCACGTGTGCGATAAAGCCTGTGAACCCAATGTTATTTGTGTAAATCTGATTTTCACGCGCTTATGATCTACCTCCTGCGTCTTCTTCCGACGTGAACGTCACAGGAGTTTGACCTCTGCCAATGATGTTGATTTTTCCATTCACTCGAACTCCAGTGACAGTGAACAATGCAGTATTTATAAATGCCCCAGTCTGATAAAGGTGAGTTCATTTTACGAATCCGATTTCATACAAACGCTTACGTAGAATCTCGCCCAAGGAAGTCCAATCGCATTAATGTACTCTAAAGCTCGCTATCAGCAACACCAGTTGTCTAATAAAGGAAGGAATTCACCTGCAACTTCGTCCCTCTCCTGTAAAGGCCGGTACTCGCTCGGCGCGCCATCAGTCGGAGAACCGAACTCTGAAGGGGCAAACAGCTTTACACCAGCCAACTTTGCTGCGTCCGCCATTTTATTCTGGGCACTGATACCACCAAAACCTACAGTCGATATCACTGCATCGATCTTGTGCGCAGTTAGTATTCTTGCAACAGCATTGATGTCTCCGTAATCATCCACTCTTATGACCTGTACTTCTGGAGGAAAATTCTTGGACTCTGGATTACGAGAAAGAACTATCAGTGTCGACGGAGGAGCGGCTTGGCCAAGGAAAGCCGATATGACGAAGGAACCAATGTTTCCAGAACCGATTATTGCAAAGGAGGTCAGTTTGGACATTAGTATAGAGTGACGGAGCTTTCAGTGTGGTTTCCACTAGAAAGAGAGAAAGAGGTTGCTCGGAAAGCTACGCCTTTTATAGCTTTTCATGCCGTACTCTCAGAATGGATATCCTTACTTTGGACGTGGTTTGATATTATATCGCAATCCAGATCCTAGCTTGTGTTGGCTCTGATAGTTACTGCATCAGACTAGTACTTGGGACCATCGGGAGATTTCTTCAACAAGAAGAGAAAGAACTAGTGAGTTTTGGCCTTGATTATAGAGTCGCGGAGTTTCCCAGATATTCATTTCGGTTAGAAGGTGTGAAATATGTTGCTTGGAAAGCTACACACACCTCTACATCAAACTTCTTATGAGAGTGAATATATTATTTTGGACATGGTTCAATGAATATATCACCTGATAAGTACTCTTCGCAATCCCGATTCTAGGTTGCGTCAGCTCTCATAGCGACATCTGACCAAAGCATGGAATCATTGGTGAGATCTATGTACGCAAAAATCACGAATCGATAATTCTACAGTTTTATAAAGACCCAGTGCGTTGTCGCAATCCATTCCCAGCTCTGTTCCATAATGGCACCCGTTGCTACAAACGATAAGCCAACTACGACTCCCAATGTACAATCTCTAAAGGATGCTTCGAAAGTATTCAATCCCTTCTATTCTCCTGCAATCGCAGATGACGGGGATGAGAGCTACATCCACTCTCAATACAAGGTCGGTAACTCTTCAAGATCATTGATTGTTCAGATTTGGAACATTGAAACCTTGCAGCCATTCTTTCCCAACCTGTCGTGGCCTCCTTTAGAAGAGGTTGAGGTCACTGAACGGGCTATATTTGCAGATCCAGAAAAGAAGAGTCTCTTTCGTGCCGCCAAGAAAGTCAGGCATTACACACCTGTGATTGGTACTGAGATATCAGGGATTGACCTTCGGCAGCTGTCTGATTCTCAGAAGGATGAACTGTATGTTCCAAAATACTGGTATTGACCTATCATAACCCAAAAATTAGGGCGCTCCTTGTCGCAGAAAGAGGAGTTGTTTGTGCGTCGTAGTCACGAACCTGTATGCTCAACCTCTGACCCGAACCGTACTAGTCTTCCGTGACCAGGAAATCAACATACAAGAGCAGCTTGACCTTGCACGCTACTTTGGGCCTCTTCATAAACACGCGACTACGCCGATCCCCAAAGCTGGGATCGAGGAAGTTCACGGTGAATTTCATAGTTTATGAAAATGGGAACACGTTCTCAATTGATTGTCAAAGTTGTCTACAACGATCATTCCCGCCGACCTGACCCTGCCTCGTTCTCGAAGCTTGAGCTTTGGCATTCTGACGTTAGTCCTTTGTTTCTCAATTTCGACATTCACTGAACTCTTGCCATCACAGGTTACATATGAGGTGCAGCCTCCTAGCGTGACTTCCCTCAAGGTAATTGCTGGTCCTGAATACGGTTCGTGACACAATCACAATCACTATTCAAGAGAATATGAATTTGATCAAAGAATATCAGGCGGTGATACCCTGTGGGCTTCAGGGTATGCATCTCTTATTCTTGCTTGGGTGCCGTAACCTGACACCTGAAATCTTTCGCAGTTATGCGCTTTACTCTGGATTGAGTCCCGGTTTTCAGAAGTATCTCGAAGGATTGAAGGCAGTACACAGTGCTGTTGCTCAAGCAGACGGTGCTCGAGATGCGGGGCTTCCCGTACGAAGGGAAGCGATCGAAACGGTCCACCCCGTTGTTCGTGTAAATCCAGCCACTGGCTGGAAGAGCGTCTACGTCAACCCAGGCATGTCTGCGACCGATTCTCGACGTGCTTGTGTCCCCTGAATCGAGTTAAAAATTTAGGCTTTACACGCCGTATCGTTGGCGTTCCGAAAGCGGAATCGGATGCCATTCTGAGCTTTTTATTCCATCAGATTGCTGAAAACGTTGACAATCAAGTTCGCTTTCAATGGGAACCCAACTCGATCGCGTTCTGGGACAATAGAGTAAATTGGACCTATCTTGAGGCAGATCACATTCTCACATTTGTACTTACAGGCTGTCGTGCATTCTGCTACTTTTGACTTTTGGCCCGCAACCCGACACGCCCTGCGCGCTACTCCGCATGGAGAGAAACCTACTTCCGTTGAGGATTACGAAAGACAAACGGGAAAGGTTGCGAAAGACAGACAGCTGGAAATATGGAAACAACAAGGACTGGACACGCAAACCAATGGAAAGAACCATAGCACAAAAGCAAGGGGATACAATGATTGAAATTGAGGCTCAAATTTATGTTGGGTCCGTAAAATACACGTTTACACGATTGGGAATCTGTATCTGATCCAGTTTGGATCCAATCTTAATAACGCTTAACGATCGCCTAGATGAATGATGTTTCCGTGACAAAGCTTTTGTGATGCTCCCTTTGAGAGGATTCTGGTAGTAGATCCAGGTTCGGTCAATTTTGGGCAGATTTCGGGTACCAGAAAAGTTCCACGGAAAGTAAAGGAAGATTTAAAAAAGCTCGGTCGAAAAAAATGGTCACTCGAGGATAGTTTTCTGCTAAAATCAGTCTTTGCCTTTCTTCGGTGTTCGAGAGGTTCCGAATTATTATCATTCAAAACCTTCCCGCGAAGGTAGGTTGTAGTAGTTGGTGGTTGAACGACATCGATCGACATCCCACTGCTTTCAGGATATGTATTCACGGCCACGTACACGTATTAATTACGGCGCATGATGACATTGTTATAGACTGATATAGCTTACAGATGCAAAACCGAAATTACCGGTTCCTGTGAGCTTTCGCCAGCCAGGTCAGTCTCAAGCATATGCAATAATGTATGTAGATAAAACGCTTCCTTGGCCAGGAAGTACTGTAAGTGAGACCGGTTATACTAAGAGGATCCACAAACCGGAGTGCGCAGAACGAAAAGGGTATGGGATATTGAAATATACGCAAAATCTTGTCATGACTAAGATGGAGTATGGTGTATAATAAGCACGATTTAGAATCGAGGATGGAAAGAATACTGTTATACTTGGCGGCGGAGATAGATATAGAGAGCAATATAGAGATATCACCATATGTTATCATTCATTCTTACCGGGGCGAGACTTGATTAGTCCGAATGAAAGATTGGCTTTGGAACTGGTCGGAAGGGGTAAACGCCCGTGGAATATTTGCTGCGGCCCAAGGCGGAGGTGGAGGATGCATCGAACCAGAGCCTGTCGGAGGAGGAAGAATCGTCTGATGATGGGCTGGCAATGTAGTGGGAGAATTCTGAGCCTCAACAGGTGACATCACAGACATAACCTGGAACGAGCCTTGATGATGTTGAGGAGTCGAACCGGGTGCAGTGTTCTCGTCGGCCTTGGCGTTTCTCTCCGCTTCGGCTGCCTTCGTAGAGGCTTTCAAGGTATCCAGGTCGATCTTGGGAGGCGGTTCGCCATTTTGAAGTTTAGCCTGTTTTCGCATGAGCTTTGCGTAATCTAAATTCATGCATATACGGCGATCGGTCAAGAAGGCAGAATGTGAAGGGTTGGGTGAAAGAAAACTTACGGAGACCGCATGCATTGCATAACGTTCGTGCTCCGTCAGGGCCTCGCCTCCATTCGGGGGTCTCTCTGATATTACAGGAATGACATTTACCCGGTGGTGTCGCCCGCTGTCCAGACCAAACATTGCGAACATGGATCAGCATCAAGAGCTCATAAAATCAACAGAATGGAGCTCACACTTCTCTTCCGGTACTTGCTCTTGAGCTGACCTGAAGATGCAGATGATCCAGCGGTAGTTGTGGCTCGCTTTGAACGAATCAGCTCCATATCTTGTTCAGCCGTGGTTTGTCCTGAGGTAATAGATGCTGAAGGGAGCTGTAATTGAATCAAAGATTTAGTACAAGCCACACTGAGCTAAACTCTAAAATGACATACCTCTGGAAAGATACCTGCCGTGTCATCACCAGAAGCTTGTCCATCTTGAGCCATGTCCTCCCAAGGTCTTTTAGGCGGACGATGATCGTCGGGACTAGTAGGTATAGCACTTGGAACTTCCTCATTTTTGGAACTGTTATCCTCCGATCCGTCCATTTGGCGAAGAACCTCCAGAAGGCGTACCACTTCACTGGCGCGACGTGCCATCTCAGTGACCTCAGTCTGCGAAGGCTGGACGTGAGGTAGGGCACTACTCAGGGTCGCTTTGAGAGATAGAGCATATCAGTTAAACCTGACGACTCTGTAATCCTCTCTCGAACTCACAATAACGACTGGCAAAATCATAAAGGATAGAACACAACTTGACTATCTATTAATGACGAGAGGAGTGTCAGAAAAGGTGACATTAGACACGCTAAAGTAATACCTCAGACATTGTATTTTCGCGCGCCGATGGTTTTGCCGAATTCATAGGATACGGTGTCCTAATATCGACTTCGGATGCAGCAATCGAGTGGGTTACAATCGGTGGCGCAGCACGGGCAAGTGAAGTTTGAGAAGACGCGGATGATGGAGGGTTCATGGGCTGCATATACATCGTATGTTGGGGTTGATGCTGGGGTTGCGGCTGCTGATGGTGATGGTGTACTACAGGAGGGGGTGGGGGAGGTGGGTGCGAGTATTGATTGTGCTGTATTGAGAGTGACGAAGGTGTAGCAGTGGGCGGCGGCGGAGGAGGTGCATGGTGCACATTATGGTGCTGGACAGGATGCACAGGTTGGGGATGTTGAGGTTGAGATTGATGATGTGGTTCCCAGTGATGTTCCTGAGAGATTGAAGGAGAAGGCGAAGGATATGGCATGTGTGGGTGCGGTTGGGATAAAGTTGGATGAGATGGTGGGGTAGCCTGGAGTTGTTGTGGAGCCGGCGGAGCGGGATAGTTATGAGACGGGTGAGACGAAGGCGGATGCGAGGCTATATGCTGGGTGTTGGAGCGAGGCATATAAGACTGTTGTTGTTGTTGTTGATACGAGTATGCAGGGTGTGTTGGAGGTGCACTAGGTTGATGCTGCATTTGAGTATGTGGTGAAGGTGGAAGGGATGTGTGAGGCATGGATGATGGTGGAGCAGCAATTGGACTCATTTGATGATAAGGACTGGGAGGTGGCATCGGTGGTTGGTAAGATTGATATTGAGGCGCATAAGCGACCTACATAATCTTGAGCACATTTTTTGAGACAAATAAAGTGAAAATAATTCATACATGGGGAGGACGTGAATCCCGAGGTAGTGCCGCTATGGGCGTCAAGCTCGACGGACGTGATCTTTTGTTTTGCATTTGAGAATGGTCGTCGCTGCGGATGACCGAACCTGTGCTGACAGAGCCGGGCAGAGGCATTATTTGAGCTGACAATGGCATACCAGGCGTGAGATAGCCGCCGTTATCGTGTCGGGGTGAATATTCGCTGGATTTTGCAGAGGACGGCTCATGGCCTGCAGACAGCGGAGGTGTATGCTGCTGCTGTAAATGATGAGTAGATATGGGTGTCGGTGCTGGCGGTGTTGGATGTGATGAGCGTCCCCACGACTGAGAGTGCGCTCGAGAACGATCCTGATTAGAAGACACGGAAAACTCTGACATTGCTTGAGGAGCACCACCAACACTCTGCAAACCCTCCTGGCGTGGTCGTTCATACTTGAATGCAAGATCCTTGATGGATGGTAAGCGCAAATCATCATTCAGCGCACTACTCGGCGGTGGCGGAAGTGGAATAGAATACTGATGTTGGCGCTGAGCTGCATGGTGAGCAGACATAACCAAAAAGATTCGATGGTGACGCGGGTGAATGTTCAAAGGCAAGTTCTACTAATTCAGGCTTATAATTGAATCTGTAGGAAGCCGATGTTGGCGGATCTACAGATATATCTCCACATGAGGCACGCACCCAAAAAAAAATCTGATGAGATTGGGTGGAGATGTAAAAGGTTAGTCTTTGCAGAATGTTTGAAAGCTTCTGATAGTTTACCGAAAATGGCTGCAAGTAGTGGCTTGCAAGTTGCAAGAAATGGAATACAGAAGCGTAAGTTGTGGAATAAGCAAGTCGTGGTAGGAAGGAGAAAGATGAGGAAAAAAAGTAATAACACCGGGTGTAATAAGGTAACGTCACAGCCGCTTGTAAGGATCTCGTTTAACGATCGGAGTTCTAAATGAGATTTGATTACCATATCATATGGTGACTTCCATCACTTTTTTGAGTTTTCCTCTACAGCTTCAGTGAACAATAACCAGCAAGCTTTTATTTAATCAAAGCAAGCATGATATGTTGCCTCCTCCTCGAGGCGTGCTCATTTTTCAGCGTCAAAAAATGTATTGTTATGAAATCTATATGCAATCGGCTGAAATCGGTGATCCAATATTAATATTGTCGATGAGATCGATTGTCTCAAAATTTTACCGTTACGTGACCTTCTTCCTGTTCAGAAAGAGAGATTTCAACCAAATCGGATCCGAAAACATAAACATCTTCCCCTCTTTCTGATTCCCACCATAAGGCTTTACCTGGCGATTTATCTGACAGTGTGTACCCTTATGTACCTGATCAAATCTTGGGATACCACGACGACTGGTCAACAAATCTTCCATTGCCAGGAACTTGCCGGCTCTTGTCGGCCTCCCACTGTTGCCACACCATCCCCATTTGAGTCATCCATATGACGAAGTCTCCATTCAGAACAGAGAACACACGGGAGAGGTGAAAGAACCCGCAGACTGGCTCATAGATAGGCTACTCACACGGCTAAAGATTCAGTAGCTTCTGTACCGCAATCTCACGAATCACGATAACATCAACGCCCAATCTTCTGGCACTGATTCAGTCGGGATCCAGTCTCCTTTGCCTTACTGCCAGTAAGCTTCTCGGAAGAGTAGTTCAGAGTTCTTGATGCCCAGAAAAATATGGCTGTAGGATGGTTCGTTTGGTCAGAAGATGAACATTCTCGAATACTTTAAATATCCTTGCCAACCCGTTTTGTGAAAGTTGTTGTCGACTCCAATTGTGTTTCCGGAAAAAACGGGTAGCAGTTTAAATGGAGCTATGTAAGTAAGGTTGAGTTGCTAGTGGACAGCCGGGGGGGACCAGGCTGGGCCAGGTCAGAAAATGAATAGCGTTTGCAGTTATGAGGCGCATTCTGAACGACGGCGCCTTGCGAATTTTCGGTTTGACATTGACACCGAGCGGTCAGGAACGATAATGACAATAGCTCTCATTCATTTTTCGGAGGAAGCCAATCTGCAGTAAGATAAAGGATGCACTTTTGAGGATAACAGAATGCGCAAGCAACGAACTCCCTAAAAACTTGTGTCAGAGGTCGGACCGAAGAGAGAATTAATCGGGGGTGTATCAATTCCCGTGCGCCATCGGGCCTGCGCTTGTTTCGAGAACCGGAAAATATGCATGCAGTATTTAAAAGCCGGACCACAAAATATTCGCCACAGTGCTGTCAATCCGAGAGTGGATAGTCAGTCAGTATTCGTGGAAGCTTGCGCACTTATAATAAACAGCAGGTGGAGTACCATGAGTCATCGTGACCAGTAACCTTCGGGCCCCAAAGGATAATCTTGGAGAAATACGTCGCATGACTCCCAGGTGAGAATGCAACGGGTGTTTTGAAGAGCGCATGCGGACAGAGCATGATGAAAAGCCATTCCAGACTCCAGACCTTCAACAAGCTCGGAAGCAGATCCGAAGGGGTGAGAAATGAGCCGCCTATGTCGGAGACTGTAGGCGTCAACGCGGGGACAACACTGCAATCCAAACCTTGGTCAAACCAGCTTGAAAAGGAACGTATAAGGTTACTAAACGTCATCAACCATTTCAATTCGAAGATTCGAGGCCTATACAAGGTTTAGAGCAGCATGACTCAGAAAATTTGGCAAGAAATCGTACACAAGAGCAATGGTCGATGAGTAGATTGGCAGTTTTCAGAGTTCAGACGCTTCCAGTCATATTGGCAGTTAGATTCTAATCCGGAGTTCAAGCACGTGATTTCCGTCCCCCTCCGCGAAGCTCCTCTCAGCCAATCAAAGTTTCCGAAGTATAAACACTTTCCGCTGGCGATGAATAATGAGATGTTACGAGCTGCTGTGAGTCTGAGCGTCGAAGTATGCTGACATTGCAGCTCACATTCGGTTTTTTAGAGCCATAATTATCCGCACTGAAACCCATGCAGTAACATGCATGCATATGTACAACCGATTTATACAACTTCCAACCTTTCACAATGCTGCCTTGCAAGGATCATGCCAGGTAACGCGCCAAGCTTGACCCAGACATTCGACATGGATTCTTGGTCTTCACAGGTCTTCACAGGTCCTTACTAGACCGTCTTTCATTCGTACGAGCCATCTACCAAGTCTCTGGTTCCGCCACAACTCGTCCGATGCCTCTTCAGGGTTTCCTGTATCTTTTTAACGTTCGGAGGAAATGTCACACACAGGACTTTCACGATCGACTCACATCCCACTGATTCCGCTCAGAATTTGTGTTTATTCTTACTGGTGGGTTGTAATGCGGTTATCCTGAAATTCAGCTGACGCATTTTAGAGGGTTCACACACACTTCTATCGGATACAGCCTGTTACTAGTACTGGTGTATGAGTTTGAGGGTCCGGTCCCTCAAGAGGGATTTGTATTAAGTGGCCCTCGATCCTCACCCAACCCGATTTCTATCCCATCTACAGATGCCTTATTCCGATTGCAAATCATCCTTGATTGAGAATCGGTGATCGTTCAGAGTATATGCAGTTTCACGCAAGTTCCAACTACATATTAGCATTTGAGGCGACCGCCGAGTATGTACCAGGCAAGACATCTGATTTTTCTACTCCGCCTTGCTCCCATGAAGCAACATGTAATTAACCCTGTGCAATCCTGCTTGCTCGGACCTTTTCCAGGTGATTTTCCTGTTCCTCGATCTTGCTTCTCCTTATGTCCCCATCAACTACTGGTTGACACCGTGCTCATTCTACACAGGTGAAATCGGGACGCCCCGAAAATCGCATTCAAAGCACTTTCGCGGGAGAAGTCCCATTCATTTTTCCATTCAATCCTTGCACATGGCGCTATATGTTACTTGATAGTGCTTGGACATACTTAGTATGCGGAAATGACAGTGTGTATATCTAAATATATCCGGGAGATTATCCGCACTCCAGCGTTAGGAGTGTTGGAAGCTTCTCGTATGTTATCGCGCCCAAATCGCACCTTAAGAACCCATCAAAATGTCAGCAAGGGCTTGAGATGAATCGTGATTCCGTCGAATAACGCAGCGATCGTCGACCTCGATGAGCCTGGCCATGGTGGGTCTGGACATCCGATCCGTGATTGAAAGTTCTGCTTACTCCCATGTTCAACATGAGTATATTGGACGAATGTTCGCGGGAGAAGCTTAATCTGAGATGAAGAATCTCAGTCAATCGTCCATACATAAGTATTCCCTGCCTCTTGATTTTGAAAATGAGCAAAGGAGAGATGAACTAGCATGTAACGATACTGAATCGGTAGGTATTACTACATAGCTGAGGCAGAGATTCAAGGTTACATCGAACACCACCGTCCGTTTGCCTCAATCTGATATGTATGTAGACATTGAACATCTCCTCCATCCTCAAAAATTGTAATCTTTTAGATTATTATTCAAATACTATGAGAAGCCTCAAAGTGATTAACTAAGCTGTAGTATCACCATATTTATCTGCAAGACCTGTATTTTGGCTAAGGGTCTGAAAGCAGCTGAGAGCAGTTCCCAGCATTGAAAGCACCCAAGCAAACTGCATTCAGTGCAGGGATCTGCTTTCAATCCTTAGCCGAATTTCCAGGTTTGCCAGAGCGAGAATACTGGCTGGAGAGTGCTGTCAGCTGCCTTCCAGGTACTAGCTGAGAATACAGGTTTGCGGATGCCCGCCTGTGTCGAGGGTGACGGTTATGACGGTTATGCCAACAGTTGCGGGCACGTCCAAGGGTCGATGCTTTCCGAGTCAATTCCCTATTCCGGGTGTGAAATAGATGCATTGAACAATCAAAAAAATGGAGTGGGAAGCAAAAGATGATTGACACTAGGTTTAGTCGGAGAAGTGAGAAGTCAGCCCAAATCACACCAACGTGCTTCAAAAACGCAAAGAAACAGAACTTTCACTGGAGCCTTGACCTTTCCTAAAGGTGCGCCGAACCCTAGGTTCACAGATACCTGAGGTTATACCACTAGATTTAGTCGTAGAAGTGATCATGAGAATTTGGCTGAAATTACATCAACGTGCTCGAACTTGCCGCAAAACGCAAAGAAACAGAACTTTCACTGGTGAGGAAGGGTCTTGGGGCTTGGATTTTCCTAAAGTGCGCCAAACCCTGGGTTCACAGACACTGGAGGTTATAGTGTGAACGAGCCTTATCAGATTCTACATGAATTGACAGATATACACGCCTACACGCTGAGTTTTTGCGCTTCTTTGCAGAATTTGTAGTCTCGATTTTGTTTTGGGCTTTTGGAAGTAAAATAAGGTGCAATGCATACGTCTACATCATCTCCGCTGAGGGTTCGAGCATTTGAGTTGAGTAGCGTATGACCGGCTCTCGTTCAGACTAAGTGATTGGCAGAAAATGTGTGTAGGCGGGGTTTGATCACCATGGCATTGCAAAATGGCAATTAGATAGCAAATAGCGACTACACACAGGGATAGGAATGGCAGCGTACGCAGCGGGCGAGGCTCTTTCTACATGTAGGAGTGGTGTATAAAGGGAATTCTCTGGTTCTGGGTGAAGGAAGCAGCCACTTTCCGGCACGTATCCACCTTGCTGATGATTAGGAACACGTTGTCCTTCCTCAGTCTGATACATCCAGGCGCAGTTTGTTGAAGGGAATCACTGCAGGGAATGTATTCCTAGAATTGTTTGACTTCTCGTTATCGGCGAGCAAAAAATCAGTACCGTATCAATTGAACGCTACGTTTTCCAAAAAGTAAAGGATTAAATAAGAAAAGATTCCATGGCCAGTCAAGATATACGTAACGTACCAGACAAAGGGAACTGAAACCCAGAGATTCCACTACTTGTGTTTTGAACCAACCCGTCTGGGATCACTACTTCGATGAACCTTGGAGCATTTCATCTAGTAGCACAGCAACTTGTTCTTTGGCTTTTTCCTTTTCCTCTTGCACGGCCTTCAACTCTGCGTCTCGACGGTGAGCGATCTGAGCTTCATCCGAAAGTAATAGCAATAGCTTCATCGAATGGGTGATGGAGAGAAGCGTATTAGCGGCTCGGACCTGATAGAGAAGATGATGATAATAAAGGCGTCAGATGCTGCTAATTCTGCTGCTGCTGAGAAGACCGGCACATAGTCAATACATGGCCAACCTTACCATCGATTCTGCACGAGTCTGCGCTTGAAAGGATTCCTGCGCAATTCGAAACTTGTCTTTGTCATTAATCTGTATCCAGACATTCAACTCAAACCTCAAGATTCCGAGAAGCAATCAATCATAACCTACAGATGCCAAACCGACTAAATCAACCATACCGTCGACTAGCGTTTCTACTTCCAAGTCGACTTTCTTGTTCCATTCCTCTTCGATGCTATCGAGATATTCATCAGAATTTTGATCGATGATGGCTTGAGGGATTGCCCTTTGAAGAAGAGTAGCGGATGGAAGAGCAGAAGGACGAGAAACGTCTGTCTGAGGTTCGGACATGGTGGCGGACAAGAGCAAAAGTGCCTGATAGTAAGAGTGGTTTGTTTTTGCCGCCGGCTATTCTAGAAAGATACAGTCGCTACATAGATACTATAGGCTCCACTGTCATGCATGTCATGGACCACAGCTTGCTCGGTGGTGGCTAATGTACTTGGATTGTAGATTAGAGATGCGCCGCGAGTGGGTGTAGGGCCTCCATATGTCAAATGAGGGATGGATGAGCTGTGGAACCTTGAAACAGAAGAGGCCGCATTGTGAATTCCGTTCAAAGTATGTCTGCACATAAAAAACTGTCCAATTCCGGGGCAGAATATATACATAAACCTTGCAAGCAAGGTGATACATGCACAAAATACATAGTACACCGCAAAACGATTCGTAATAATCATAAAGAATTGAATTACTGTTCCGAGTCATCTCAACCTTCCAAAGCAGCAAAATGCTCGTCACCCAAGACCTTCTTTATCGCTTTCTCCTCCCTCTCCCTAGCCTTGACTCTGGAGTCTTTCAACCTCTGCAGACCGATCCGTATGCTATTCATATGAACTTCCACAGGAATGTGCGAGCTTGCCAATTCAGGCTCAGACACACGTTCCCTCATATCCTCCATATCATCGCTCAGAGCTCGTAAAGTCTGAAGAGAAGACACAACATGAACCAGCGCCTGCTTTCGATACTCTCCAAGTCCATTCAGCAATTTCAGATGATCATCGTAGCCTCTAAGCGTCCGCTTATTCCCTCCTAATTTAGTCCAAAGTTCAGAAAGTAATTCTGATTTAGCTGAGGATATGGTAGAATCTTCTCTGGAAACGAGCTCATGAAGCGCTGAAAGACGCTCTTCAAGTCTTTCGAGATTTGCGAGTTGGACTTCTGCCTCAATGACGAGTCGTTCGATCGTTGTTGAGAGGACACCCATTGCTTCCACGAAGGTTCGGAGAACAATTTCTTGAGTCGATGGGACAGAGTAGAATGGAATGATGGAGTATAATCTGGATGGAGAGGATGCTTGTGCGGCGGCGATCGAGTTGACCGCGTAGTCATTGACGGCCATGATTCTATTGGGTTGGTGAGCACAAGCGTTAGTAAGCCACAAACGGAAGAGAAGGGAGACATACTGATCGACGGCACCTCCAACTTTCGAACCTAACCTTTGTAAACCACGTCCGGTCCTACGGGCATCCTCAACAAAGCCGATGAGAGATTCCGCTAACAATGATACTTTATCAGAGTCATTTCGCGGAAGTGAAAGCAACACACACACCTAATAACTTCTTACTTGTTAGTTTGCTAAACTTGACAAGGGTAACAAGATCTGAAGTCGCCATCTCCGCCTTCTTAATATCCAGCGATAGTCCCGATCCTCCCACCGAATCATCAAGCAACTGCTCAAACGTCAGACTCTGAGCATTTATTAGACCAGGGTAATCAGCCCATTGTGGAGAAGTATGGCGTCCCTTCAATTTGGGAAGCTTGATGTTGGTAGAATCCGTGCGACATAGGGCTGAACTGCTAATCCCAGGAATGATGCAGAGAGGTTTGAAGGCTGATTTGAGCGTCAGGGAAATGCGGCTCATGATGAGCGCAAGCAGCCATAGGAAAAGGAGGAATGACAGAGGTTTACGAAGCAATTGTACTCCTCCACCGAGCACGTCCACTAAATAACGAAGTGTGAATCTAACAACGTCTGACATTCCTGCGATCCATTCTTCTGTAGGAAATTCTCTGGGTTTTTGTTGACTGCGTGGAGCGGTTCGCGCAGGGCCAGATATGTTCCGGGCTGTATGGGAGCTTTGATAGCCAAGCCTGCGTTTTCGAGGGGAAATTCGTCGAGAAGACCTGGAAGTTGTAGGAAGAGAAGATGATCTCCGCTCTTCTGAAGACGAAACGTCGCCCTGTCCATCCGACAGGTCTTCCCATTCTTCATTTTCCTATGTGTATGAAAATGGTTGAGCAGATTGTAACAATTGCAGTGAGCCTATATGGACTGAAGCCTACCTTTTGGAAATTAGTCATGGCAGTGGATGAAACGAACAGATGGAAGCGTGTTGTATGCCAGTGTCGACGTGAGTGAACGGAAAGAGGTGCGGATTACAGGAGGGGGGAATTATCGTTAACAGATTCAACTACGTAGCCAATATCCTATGTACGTATGCCGCTGATGCTTGAGATAAAGGGAATATGAATGGGGAGGGGAGAGACAAGTGGGTTCCAGTGATGATAAGAAAAATGTCAAAGGAGATTATTTTGCATGCGAGGAAGGAATTGTAAATATAGACATAGAGTGAAGGCGGGTGGGCGGATGTGGTAAAGCAGCACCACCGTGTTGTATCCGGGAGTTAAACTCCTTCAGAGAATTACAAGCTTTCAAAGTGAATGCGATTGACATGGTATTAGACCGATACTGTACTACCAATAGTAACCTAAGCACCCACTCTTGCCCGCGAAGGGTTCAGAGCGGCAGGCGAGACACTTTTTACACTAGTAGAACTAAGACCAACCGACGGCGCACCCACTGGTAACGGCAATCTAGTCCAATCTGGAAGAATATTGCGCGGTGGAGGAATCTGCAAGGCGCGAGTCTGCTGCTGTGTTTGACGACTTCTCGCGGGGGATTCCAATATCGACGTATCCGTATCTTCCATTTCAGAATCAGCTTCATCCCACTTCTCGCGACTGACCTCCGTTCCCCCAGTTTTGAGGGCTCTATATCATACAGGCAACGGTTAGAATACAAATGTTCGAAGTGGTAACTTTAATGTACATACCCGGCTAGTGAGCCCCCGACCCAGGCCATAGTGGCGGGAGAAAATGCGGGAGCTTTGCCACCGTTATTTTTCGCTCGGTCTGAAAGAGGTGCAGGAGGCGACGGGTTATTCAGAATGGAGAGATAAGGAATAAGAGGACGGAGAGTAGCATAGCGGTCGTAATGAGGTGGTGGGCCCTTGTCATGTTTTGTTGGCTGTCGTGATGGTGGAGGTGGTGGTGGGGAGATGGCACGTAGGAGTTCCACGTGAAGGCGAGGTATAAATCCTGGGAGCATTGACGTCCCCCCTACGATAAGAATTGAGGAGGCAAGTGTTTTACGTAGGTCGACCGGAACCTGAAAGCCAAATCAGTTCAGACTCTAAAAGTAATCATCTGTAGCATACCTTCAATAAAGCATCAAGTATGATTTCCGCAAGACTACCCTCATCAATGTCTCCACCTTCGAATAAAACCTCCGCTGTGCGCTCTCGTATCCACCCAGGAATAATGATGGTCCCGTAACCCAGAATGCTACTGCTCGCCATCGATACCGGAGGTTCAACACGCAACTGCAAATCTGTTGCAGTAGAATGTCGCATGTACATATCCGCAAGGACCTGTAAACGATTTTCGCTACCGGGAGGTCTGTCCTGGGGTTTCCCACCTATGCGCGGCGTCGAGATAACGCTATACTCTGAAGAGTCTTGTTGAGACGACACGCCGCTTTCCCTGCCCGCAAATGAAAATTCGGACTCGGATTGGGCAGGGTCACTGGTTGGAGGCACATCCATATCAGAAGACACGACGGAGTCGTCTGGGGTGGGCCCATTATCCACTGGCTCCGACGCATTCGGAGCAAGGCTTTCACCAACAAAACAACACCGAGTTTTAATCTCCTCCAAAACTTCGTTTGTCAAAATCTCTTGAGGTACACGCATAGATCGACTCGCTTGTGGCAGATTTGCGATACCTGGCGATGTCGGTGCGACATAAGTACCGAAAAGAAGTAATAGCGAGCGAAGGTGGGAAAGGAAACGTTGACCTGCTAGAGGCGTAGTGCGGAGTTGCGAGAAGAGCGGTCTAGCAGCGAAAATCTGCAACAAAGGGTCAACCCTCTCCAGTCTTTGGGGTCAGGTTACTTTTTTTGGTCTCACCGGAAGAGCCACGGATTCCAAGTTGCCGCAATCGAGGACTAAGCCTGTGATTCGTCCAACTGCAAGTAGGGATAATAAATGGCTCGAAGCAAAAGATACGGAGGGAACCTGCAAGTTTCCGAAAAGTATCCGCGCCAAAGCTTCCTTGATGTGCAGCGGCAACAATGGATTTTCGACGATGATGACCTTCCTTGCTTTAGGATCTGTTAGTAACGAACTTTGAAAAAAAAAAGGACTGATAAGGATTATACCTGTACAAAGATCATAAGCAGAAACTCACTCGTGAAACACAGCTCTCAGGCTCTGCTCGAGCCTGATCTCGAGGAGTTTGTCTTCTTCTTGACGCTCTGCACCATCCGTTGCTCTTGTTAATCCCCATAATCCCTTTGCGGCCTTTCCACCAGCGTAAAAAACCTCTCTCGGTCGACCTTCGCCACTGAACCCAACCTTCCATATCAAAGAACCAGGATCGATGATTATACGGTCCTCGACACCGTAAAGGGAGTGCCTTCGAGTAGTGGTATAGTGAGGCGAAGACTGGACATGAGAGCCTGTGATACGAGATGTTGTGGGTGTAGATGAATTGAAAGAAGTTTTACTACGAGGCGTCTGGGGTACTGTCGACATTCTGTAATGTTTCTGCTTCTATGATTGCCAGGCTGGTTGTTGAAGGTCGGGGTGCAGTGGCCTGAATACCGACGTCACCGCAGTGTGAAGCCAACCATTTAATCAAAATTTGTTTCACATTCCAGGCTAAGCGCTGCAGGCTTATAAGCCGGCATTGAATGTCATTACTATCGTAGAAAACAGGATCTTGTCAGACTCTTTCCCTGCTGCAGTGGAAAGAGGACAAAGTGTTGGAAAAGAAAGAAAGAAAGGATGGAGATGTAAAGGATAAAAAAAGATCGAAAGTCAAAAATCAAGAATGAGGGTGGTGAAATCAAAAAAAAAATACCACTAGAAAATATTCATACATAGTCAAAAAAGGAAGTGTGATATAGTACGCAGATTTGTAGATCATCCATTGATAAGCTTCTATCCTTTGTCATTCCTGGAAGGTATCAAGAACCCGGACAGTAATCTTTGAGCTCTCGGTGGTGGCCAAAGCACGGTCCCAGTCATTTTGATTTGTAACAAGAATCATCTGAGAGCTGCCCCCGCCTAATGAATTCGACCTCGCTCTGCCTTTCCCTTTGGGCGACCGGGATTCACCAGAGTCCTGTAGAACAAAGGCGATAGCAAAGGCTTTCGTCAGTGTGATTTTTTCCTGCGCGAGGAACTTGTCGTAAATCCGTTGTCGTACTTCGGCAAATACAGTCTCGCGGGATGTGCGTAACAGGATGATGGACTGGTTGTGAGCGGCTTTGATAGTCAAGTTCCCGGAAAGAACAGAAGTCACAGCTGTTGACGTAGAGAGTGTGGTGGAGACACTAATTTCGCTCGCAGCAGTGAAAGAGGAGAACTCGGTGGAGGTTGTGGAAGTAGTGGGAGACGGGGGAATCGGGGGAATCGGGGTGAAACAGGTTTCTGAGAGAAAGGATAATCTCGACTTAACGGATTGAACGTCCTCGGGGATAGATTGTAGTCGCTCATCAGGGACTTCAATGTACAAAGGCGAAGTTGGAATAATGGTTAGATGTCCCGATGGTGTTTCCGGTCGACTCTCACTGGAAGCCGGCCTGCCCTCATGCAACTCGGTCTTGTTATTTTCCTGGAAAGGGAATAGATGCGCAGGCATAGGAAAGGCATCTAAATCGAAGCCACATGGAGAACTAAGTCAGTTTGCTCAGACAAGAACGAACCTAACTTACCGAATATGCAAGAATCGAAGAGGTCCTCATCACCATCTGACCATGGACCATCGTCTGTGACGGTATATATGGATAGAGGCCTAGATTTACGCATAAATGATGATCTCCGTGTCGATATGCTGGGCGTTTGGTTGCGAGGTATTATAGCATCTGCAGAGCTATCGGTCATAAAAGTGGCTATACTACCTATAGAGAGGCGGGAGGAATGATAAATGTGCGCCGGAGAATCGGGAATAGCAATGTTGAGGCCCTCGAGATATGTTGTAGCAGAACCTGTCGTTTGCCACGAATCCCGAATTCCGCGCGTCCCAGACCCTAGCTCTAAGGATTAGCAGGGGAAAATGAGTAGAGCACATAAAGTATACGTACATTGAGCTGCGGTGGGTGTTCGTAATCCATCAACTATATCATTGATATTGGGGGGAGCGGTGAATATACGCGCACTTCGACGATACAGCGTGTCTTTCGATGACCTCTTTTTTGGCCTCCGGACACTTGGAGGAATGCTTTCAGAGTCAGAATGGATTGGCAATTCCGCGTCTTCCGGTAATGATTGAAGAAACCGATCCCTCTGCGATTCCACTTGCGGATTGTGATCGAAAGTGAGCGGAACATCTTCATGTATGCCCGGTATGGTCGACGCAATAGAATCCATCGAGTGACGGGAATTGGAGGAAGAACCGGATGATGAGGTAGAGGACGAAGTAGTGTGCCTACGTTTAGGGAGCTCCTCTTTTTTCAGCTTTTCTTTTGATTTAGCAGCTCGTGCGTACTGATAAGCCTCAGTAGATACTGATATTCTTGACGCGCGAAACGATGGCGACGAAGGCGATGTTGACAAGGAGTTCCTAGACTGTACTGATTCTGTATCCGTGTTGTTGTCACCATTAGAAAAATAGGAAGAGAGCACACTACTCGTGATTGATGACCGCGGCTTTGATTGATTGTTGCCCGAACGCTGGTCGTTTTTCATCGCAAGGTCATGGTCCCGGCGCCAATATCCGAAGAAGTCAGTGACCATCCGGTCAGCGCGCAGCTCTGCCAAAAGTGTGGGGACATCTTCTGCGAACAACGCCTCCACAAAAGCTGTCAGTTCGAAATGGCGTTGCTCGATGGTAGCCTGACTGGCACGGAATAGAGTCCCCTTTTTCGTTAGCTTGGGTATGATATCGTGAATATCTCGAGCGACTGAGTTTGGTTCCGGTCCTGGAGGTAGTGATTCCCATGAAGATGCCCTATCCTGAAGGTAAAATCCATCTTTCTTCACACCCTTCCCAGCAAGTAGCCGCTGACGTTTCATTCTTGCTAAACGCGAATACTCCAATTCTAACGTGTCCTGGAACCAGAGACAGTCTTCCCAGCGTCTCCACGCCTCGTATCCAACGTTCGACTTGGTTGACAATTTGGATTCACTGGAAGAGACAGAAGATCGATCTCCACGAAGAATGGGGGTTATTCGCATTCCGAAGCTATACTGGCTTCCTGAGTTATATGCCATATTTCAGCGAAGTTCCAACATTGACTTAAGCGCGGCACGTACCTTGCTTGGTAGGGGGGAGCATGTCGACCAAAAATCTAGCAGGTGGTGGACGATAGACAGCCCGTTTGTAGTTCTATGGCAAGGATTAGCCAAACGGACTTCAGGAAATATCAGATTGCTTACATCTACTGCCAAAGGGCCGTCGAGAGCTCCGGCACCCTGTATAGAATTTGAGTCAAAGAGTTGAGCAAATTGCATGAGACATCTACCGCTTGAGGTGTTCCAAAAGGCGCTAGCATAGCGTTCTACTGCGACACGATCTACGAGCTCGTTGTGAAACACAGGTGCGGGTCTCCAGACGTGGAGTATTCCACTCCTTTATCTTTGGTGTCGTGTAAAGAAGAAGTTCAGACCGTGAAATTAGTGGCGTGTGGAGAACAAATATACGCACAAGGTGCTATTATTGTGGTTTGGGTGACCTTATCTCTGGTTCAATAACCAATATTCTCTTGAACTTTGCAGAGAAGCGTCCAATTCGTCGTTAAAAAAAACCACAAATACGGGAACGGCGGTCGTTTTCGATGGCAGAAAGAAAAGAGGTATTTCAGGTCTGAACCCTCCGCCCATCGTTATTGTCTTTCGGATATGCGCATCGGATGGGTGTGATCTTTTGAGAGCGCCGCTCCAAAGGTGATCTTTTTGTCTTTCGGCCCGGCATTCCTCCGAGTTGCCTCCGGCTTTTTATTTTGTATGTTTTTTTTCTTGCCGCCTTGAAGAGTCTTTCGGTGCGACATCAGCTTGACGCATTACTTGAAATGCACCGGTCATCAAATATGAGGGTGACAGGAGGAGTCCTTGCCCCTTCTGTGTTTTCCCTTCCCTTTTCCCTCCTTTTCCGGACTCCTTGTTCAACGGATTCTAGATTGGAAGCATATGCTCACTTGCATGCATCTGCAAATCCTGGTTTTTTGATGGATTTCCCCCCAGTGTTTCCCAGAGCAAGATCAAATTTGACACATCTGTCGAGTGCTCGGGCTGCTGGGAATTGCTGGAGCTGCTCTAGCTGCTTTTTGACTGTTCAAGATATATTAATAGTACAGTTCATCCGTCGAAACAACAATTACAAG
>MU795441.1:0-22393 GCA_027886305.1 Lentinula aff. lateritia | reverse complement strand
TCAATGAGGCTTCTAAAAGAGCAGATTGTGGCACACTTTCATGGATGCAGGTTCAGGAAGACATTTATGGTGCAGTGAAATGGTTGAAGATGATGAATAGGACAAAGATGTCAATTATTGGTGGTGGAATACAAGGAAAATCTGAAATGCCCTCAATATAATGTACACACAGATTATTGAGCTTCTGATATACTGATTACTTGGCACTAATATCAATGATGAACATCCTGACCCAAGCAAGGGGCAATCCATGACAGTGGAGCCTAGTATATTCTGCAAGCCCATGTTGAGAGAATTTTGGTCAAATCACTCAGCCTTTTCAGGGTGAGAAAATGGGCTCATCCTGACAGTGCTTGCTACTTACATCGATTCTTTTCTACTTCACTTACTCACTGTCAGCCTCAGTCTATATAATGTCTCGTCATAGATATGTGAAGAACTTGAACATTGCTGGTAGGTTCCCTAGCTGTGATCAGACACTGAATTCATCTCTCATACACCTACTCCAGATGAATTAGATGATGATGCTTTATCAGACGGAGTAGATGAAGAGGAAATGACTGCAGAACAGCAACGTCCGTAACTTATCACAGCTCGATTGATTACATTCTGAACGCGAATTCAGTGCGAATGAACGACGTTCTCGAGGAGATCCGTAATGTAATCGGCGAGGAAGAGATTTCTGGATTACCCGATAGCGAAATTAAAGACACTATATGGTATTACAACTTTGATATCTCGGAATCCATGCAATGGTGTCTAGGTGCGTGAATTTCAACAAGAATCTCATCAGCTTTTGACCCACTTGCTTTTTAGACCAACAAGAGAAGCGCCGCGCGGCGAAAGAACGTCAAGGTGAGGTTCTTTCTCGTTCTTTTTCCTTGCTTCTCCCTCCTTTCCTGGTGGTGCCGGTCCTTCTACTATATTGTGTGTCTTTGTCCTCCCGATTCAAAAAATAATGAGAAGGTGCATGCTTCACAAACCATCTCCCATCGGTATTTGCGCTTCTAGTTTTGCGCTGATCACAGGTTCTTCCATGTAGGACTGAATAAAACAATTCCTACATTCTCTCCGCAAGGAAACCATTACTCTGGGATGCAAAAATACGGTGATGACACAAACGACTTCGGGCTGGGTGGACGATCCCGAATGCCGTTGATTCATCTTGCTCAGCAGCAACAGCAAATGATGGAACAACAGCAAAGGCAGCAACAATGGGAAGTGCAACGACAGCAGATGTTACAGGAGGAGCCGGAACAGATCACGGTAGAGGAAGTACGCGAAGAAGACATTGGGAATGTAGATGACGAGAGTACTCGTCGTTTGAGTACCATCAGTGAGCGTACCGAGCGTACCGAACTCTCACCTTACTGGCCTCATCGTGGTTACCTTCCCCCACCTCGTACGGTCAGCACCTTTACAGACTCGTCCTATGGGAATCTGATCGGTGAGTTCATAAATACTTGTATTTTTACTATGACGTTGATCCGCCTCGTTGGCTGCAGATGGTGGCTACCTGATGAACCCCGCACGTCTTCCCTTGGATCCGAACCTTATCCCAGTTTCCCCGTCAGGCTCTGCTGTACACCGTCTGTCAACGTACGAGCCGGCTCCTTCCATAGCATCTTCTGGATCGTACACACAATCATCTCCACCTCACCCTCCAAGCGAGGCCGTTCCACCTCTTGATACAATACCTGATATTCCTGACTCACATTCTTCGGTGGTTCCGCCACCCTTGCCTCCAAAACCCACGAATCAATCATCTTCAACGAAGCAAACGTCTTCCGTACAGCAGCCATCTTCACCCGCACCCTCTTCTCAGCCACGCGTAAAGCAATCGAAACTGGCTCAATTGGCTAGCAGTCGAGCGAGCACTCGTACCAAAAGCTCCGCTTCATTGGCTACCGAGGTTGCTGGTTCTATTAAGACCTACCCAGCGCTTCGTCTTGAATCGCACCGACCGCCGTCATCCATATCGACATCCAATTCTACGGCATTGCCGGTTCCTCCTCCCGGCCTGCGTTCAAACCCCAGAGTGCCCTCCTTATCAGGTTCGATAACTACACCCGTCTCTTCACCTTTTCAGCATAGTGACCATCCAAGGGATAGTATTACTTCATCCTTACCGTCATCCACATCATTGAAAGTACGTCAAGCTGTTGATGCAGCGCTAGAACTTGAGGCCCTAGATCGCGAGCTCGCTGCATCACGCAAGGCCAGAAAAACGCCTTCGAAAAAGAAATTACCAACGGATCAATCTGAGCTCAACACTCCCACCCGTCCGCCTGCTTCTACTTCACCGAAGGTGGCGGCAGGGGTGCCTCCAAGTTCCACTACCTCACTATCCACCCGTCCGCCATCGAAACTTGTATTGTTAGCGCAGGCGAAAGCTCAAAAGGCTGAGGCCCAAAATACGATATCAAAAGCGCCACTCGCTAGGCCTCCCCCCCCTAATCATCTTCCACCCGAACACACTGAGTACCTCACTCCGATTGCGAACGGCTCATCTGTCACAACTGCGATAACCACTTCGTACCAGACTTTGTACAGTCTCACTGATCCGACTCGACCTCAGGCCCTGGAGGCTCCGTTCGTGGTGCCCCTTGCCGCCCCAAGATATATTAAAGGTGCAGCGACTAGTACAAACTCGAATGCCAGTACCAGGACCAGTATGACGAAAGCACCGCCTTCCAAACTTGCTTTGAAAGCTAAGAAGGCACAGGAGAAGAGTTCGCCACCTTCGCACACGACGATTACTGAACCGGAAGATAATGTTATTATTGTGCCTTCAATATTCTTACCCAAATCCAACCGGTCGAGTGCGTCACCCTCTGCGTTCGCCTCCGTTCTCGTAGTTGATGATCTGATACATTCTCCTCAAGTGAGCGCCGGAATGAGTCGTCGGGAAACGAAAGGGAAGCAGAGTATCATCTCAGAGACAACGGAGGAACACTCGACGCCAGATATGCTGCGCGCGCATCATACACAAAGACGTATAGCTCCTACTCTGGGCACGCCGACAACCGTAAGCTCCTTTGCATTCGATGGTCCTAGTCCGGATGACATCGTTTTCAATGCTCGACGCGGGACACATTCGACTCAACGCAAGGATCGAAAAGATACTATGTCCATTGGTTCCATCACAAATAAGAAAACTTCTACTTCCAAAGCCTAATGAATTATCCGTTTTGGTGGCTGACTATTGTATTGATTTTTCACTTGTTGTATTATGTAGCCGCAAAGGAACGAGAAAAGGCCCAAAAACGTTCGGAACAATCTCAGTCTGCTGATGTTTCTCGTACAGCTTCGCCTGTTCCGAAAGGCAAAAAAAATGCGATTGCGACAAAATTGACGATGAAGTCCGGTATTTCTACACCTGCGAGAGGAATCGGAGTTGACCATCGCATAATTGACCTCTCTGCGCTGAATCTGACTGAAGAAGAACAAGTTGTAGTCACTGAAGAGATCCCGAAGGCGAGCTTCGCGCGAGAAAAACTTCTTGAAGAAGCAAAGAAAGCAATTGAGGCTGAGGGGAAGGATAGGAAGAAGGAAATCAGTCTTGTTGTTATAGGTAAGACTGAGGTCAATGAAAAAGTGTACACAGTAGTGATTCATTCCACAAAGGCCATGTCGATGCTGGTAAATCGACGTTGATGGGACGAATATTATACGAACTGGGACGAGTGGATGAAAAAACGCGAATGGCAAACGAGCGAGGAAGTAACAAAGCAGGTAAAAGTAGTTTTAGTTGGGCCTGGAGTCTGGATGGAACTGCTGAGGAGCGCGAACGGTGAGTCCTCATGAACGCTAGTTGCCACTGCAGGTTGTCTGATCTTTCCTACAGAGGTATTACGATGGATATCGCCTTGCAATCACTGTCGACACTCCACAGACAAATCACAATCTTGGATGCTCCTGGTCATAAAGATTTCATCCCGAATATGATATCCGGCGCATCTCAAGCTGACTGTGCACTTCTTGTTGTTGACGCTGCAATTGGTGAATTCGAAGCAGGTTTTGATCGCGGTGGCCAAACTCGTGAACATATTCTCCTTGTCAGAAGTCTGGGTGTTTCTCAGGTGATCGTTGCTGTCAATAAACTTGACCAGGTAAGATCCTACTCCAATATACCATTCGCCTAACACCCGCTCATCGCAGCTTCCCTTTCAGGTTCAATGGAGCAAGAGTCGTTACGACGAAATCTGTGACTTCTTGCGCCCTTTCCTCGTTCAGTCAGGTTTTCACCCATCGAAAATGAAATTTGCACCAGTTGCTGCGATGCAGGGCGTGAATCTGCTTACAATGGATCAGGAGGCAGCTCGAGAACTTCGGCAATGGTACAAGGGTTCTACACTTGTCGATTATCTAGGTATGCTGCCATTACTCCTTGTCATTGTTAATCAGCGTTGACAACTAACCAGATCAATTGGAACCGCCTGCACGCGATATCTACGCTCCGTTGCGAATCCCTATATCTAATGTTTTCAAAGGATCGAGTTCTGGTACCGCTGTTTCTGGTCGACTTTGCGGTGGAGTGGTACAAGTGGGTGAAAGTTTAAGGGTTCTTCCTGGGGACGAGATTGCCACTGTAAAAAGTAAATCAATTGACCTACCCGTATGACAACAGACTAAAGATTTAATTCAGCGATCGAGGTGAAGGAAGAAAGCGTCCCGTGGGCTGTGGCTGGCATGAACGCTACATTATATCTCATTTCCGTAGATCCCGTACATCTAAACATCGGCAGTGTCCTCTGTCCACCAACAAATCTGGTACCACTGGCAACCACTTTCACCGCACGTATCATTGTTTTCGATATTCAGATACCGATAACGTCTGGAGCTTCTGTGAGTGGAATTCCCATTGGATTTTTGCCAAGCTGAATGCCCTTTACCAAGATCGAATTGTTTCACCATTCTCGTGACGTTCCCGCGACAGTGTCGAACCTGATAGCAACTCTTGATCGAGCGTCGGGAAGTATAATCAAGAAAAAACCTCGGTTCGTACCTTTTCTCGGCCTAATTGCATCAATTAATTGTTTGTTCTGACACTCAGAGTCTTAACTAAGGGAACTTCTGCAGAGGTCCAGATCACCTTGCGAACACATTCGCTCTCCGGACCTCCTGTTGTGCGCCCAATACCTCTCGAATCATTTTCTGTGAACAAAGACATGGGTCGAATTCTTTTGCGCCGTGGAGGCGAGACAATTGGAGCAGGTGAGGCATAATTGTTTTGATGCCCTTGTCAAAGTTAACTGGCAGCGATTGCAGGAATTGTACTGGAGATTTTCGGTTGACGATAAATATCCTGGATCTTGACTAGCTGACACCACCATTCGTCGATCATGAGCTATTAATTATCCTAATGTATTGTTGCGCAAAGTTGAAATGAAAAGAGCCAATGGATACATACGAACAATCCAAAACATCGAAACCGTAAAACAGGTGTCACAAATAAGTACAGGAATGAGTCGTCTAGGTAAGGTATAATGAGATAATTGAAAGAATGAAAAATCCACTACAGGTATCGTCTATATAGAAAGAAGAACGAGAATTTCGAGTGTAGACAGAATCGTTATTCGAACTGACAGAAAAGCAGAAATAAATGAGATTTTCATTTTTCCTTCTCCTTTTCTTTGTCTTTTCCGAAGATATTTTTTATACTCATCTTCCCAAAGATGGACTTGCGCTTTGCTCGAATAGAAGAGCTATCAAATTTCGATGATGGGGAAGATTCCGGAGTTGGAGTGCCTCTCGATGGGAAGCTCAGAATCCGAGAATTTCTTTTAGAAGGAGTGGATAGGATGGAAGATGTGCTGGCCCGAGGGGCGGGAGAGCCAGCAGGGGTAGAGGCATTCGGATCCCCTGTTCCATTGACTGGGAACACTTTCTTGGTAGGAGTTGTAGGCTCCACAGAAGATGCAGCTTCCGTATCATTGGGCGCTGCAGTAGTAGGTACTGTAATAGCAGTTGTCACGGCCTCTACAACAGGAGTAGGCGTGGGAGTCACCGCGTGTGTTGTAGTACAGTCGGCATCAGCAGAAGGAGGCACAACAACAGGTCCATGAGTAGAAGCCTCGACAGAAGGGCCCGCAGAAGTAGCTGGAGGTGTATCAACAGATGGTTCGGATAAGAGGGTTGCAGGAGCGACCGCAGGTGTATGAGTCGAAACCTCTACAGAACGGGAGTCTTCCGAAGGGGGGACCTCGGTCTCCGTGGAGGGAGCCGAATCAACGGAGAATTCTTGAGGAGACGACGGGACTGCATTGGCAGGGGTGTGAGTAGAGGGTTCAAATGGTGCGGTGAATGCCGCAGTCTGCTCAGCAATGAGGACTGGAGAACCTTCCGACGTTCCATTTGGAACACCGGAATGAACTGCGTCGCTCGACACGGTATGAGAATTCGGCTCTTCAGTGGAGGTAGAAATCACATTGGGAGTGGGAGGAACAGGAGATACAGGGGACTTCACTGACATCTAAAAGCAAGGATATGGACAAAAAGGCGGAAATTGAAAACAGAAATTACTCACCTGGTCTGGGTTTATGGGATCTAGTCCAATTACACCCTGAATAGCAGCTCCAACACCAGAGGCCACATATCCCAATGCGGAGGATGTCCCGTCCGTTGCAGCCATTATTGCCGCCAGATCTGAAACGAGCTGAGGAAGGATATTGGGGGTACCCGGTGTCGTAGGCTTACCAGCTGCAGGTTCTAATGCAGGTTTGGGTTCTTCGAGCGTTCCATTCGGACGAAGAGCTGAAGGTTTTTCTGGTGCGGTGTGAACGTTATTGACGTTACCCGAATTGTCGGCCTCAGTTGGTTCCTGGTTGTTTACAACCCATTGGCCGTCGACGACGAACTTGTATGTGATTTTCTCGTTCCAGTTAATTTCTGCCGTACCCTTGAAACCATCCGCTCCTTTCTGCAGACGCTTTGATTGGGACCACTGCAGCAAAGTTGAAAGTTTTTCAACATTAGACTACACGGAACTTTTTGAAGGATACGAACCTCATCGAAGCTTCCAGTAACAATAACTGAATTTGGCTCAGAGTGAGGCCTGCGCACAAGATTAGAACGACCATTGAAGCAGTATATTGTAAGAGGCCCACCAATGAAATGATACTTCGTATTTTTCTGATGCGGTCATGGTGAAGACGGTGGAAAAGCTTGTGGAAAAGCCAACGAAAAGCTCCTATTCAGAATGCCCGATGATTGACATTGTTTGTCTCATATTAGCAAAACCATTTTTCGACGTGAACTGAATTAGTGGGAACTCTTTCAAATCCTTTCAAAATTTGTTGCTAATGAGCTCTGTTGAACGTTCAACGGGAGAAAGAGAAGTGCTAATTTAAGTTGGTTCATAACTCTATGTAACCTTTGTAGAGGTGATTACGAGTATGCAAGACGTCCCAACCTTGAATCTTAGGCTGTGGCGTGAGTCTGGTGTACAGGCTACGATACTTAGCTACTAGATAGATAGATAGATAGATAGATACACGGCGCCATCTGAAGATGTGGTCCCAAAAGCGGAACAGCCGGTCTCGAGGTAATATAGTAGGCTACAGCACTATTACTAGAAGCCTTACATATGAAGATGTCGAAAATCTTTCTCTCAACTCCCCGGTGATAAAGCTCGACGGCTTGCTTGGTTTTTTCTCCCGACCATAATCAAATCGCGCAGAATCGCGCTCCCGAGGGTTGTCCCTAACAAGGCTTCGAAAGGTCAAATCTTGTCCTTGGATATGAATTTCATCAATGTTAGATAGAACAGCACGGTACAGCTTCTGATCTTTTTTGAAAATTCATGGCCATGCCAGTGAAGATCATACTTAAATTTACACATCCTGTGCCACAGAAGGCCACTACTAATTCCATACATACCCAAAGTTCATATGTAAATAATATTATACATAATGATACAACACACCGAGTATACATAACACAATAATATTAATACAGCATACATAACATAGTGATTCGTGAGGACGTCGTTCCAGCTCTCCGTGAGTAACGTCACCGTTCCCCTAATAACCCCTCTAGGACGTTTACTATCTTCCCAGTCCTCATTCTTCGTAGACAAAATCGGTGTAAATGCTCTCCGCGTCATCTGTGTAATCGTAATCATCACTATTTTCTCTGCTATTGCCTCGTATAATTTCCACCATGATAGCGTCCCAGTCTATCTCAGGCGCGAAGTATGCCGGATCCCATGATATAGGTTTGCTATCATGACGATCTAGCGAGTCTATCTCAGAAATCGCCAGCGGATTTGGCAACGAGGATCGCTGTGGAAGCTGTTGTGACAGCTGTGAAGTGGGTTGTGGCAGAGGTGGAAGTGAAGGCAGTTTCCGCACTCCAGTAGGCCGAGGAAGTAGCCTTACGGGAGGTATTGGGATTTGGGGAAGGGGTCTTATTACCCTGGCTATGGGCTTTGATCTGTGTCGTATATGTGTGCGACGGCTTAGTGTACAATGATAATTGGCACTATCCCAGGTCAGATTTGTTTAATGAATCGCAAAGAAAGAAAGGCTCACCAACTACAGCAAAATTCTGGCAAGCAGGAGGTTCGGGTTTTAGATTGGCCGGGAAAGTTTGGAGAGCAAACTGCGGTAGAGGCTGATGAGCATGACGCTTCTGAATCCGACGAGGACTCCTGGCTTGTTCGGGTAAAAGAGTATACGGAAGAGGAAGAGCTTCGGCTGCTCCCCGAAGACGTCGAGCTTGTAGGACTGTGAGTCCGGCGAGAACTGGATAGCTTTGAAGGAAACAAGAAGGCGATCGAATTCTGGCGATTTACTAGAGCCATTGTGAACGCTGTGTGTTGTAGGCCTTGACTAATTATCTTTTGGCAGGTCGTAAAGGATGAAACCTCACTGCGCTTCCTCTATAGCTTCGTACTAATATACTACAGCAGATCTTGCTGTGATATGCGCAATGAAACAAACCTGTCCCGCAACAATCATGATTGATCCCATGAACCCTCTGAGAACAGTCAGCTTGGACGGAGTATGTCCTGTGAATTCACGCGCGCAGGGACCCAATCATGATCGTGACTGGCCTGAGAACTCGGAATCAAGTTCGGCAGTGTCTGGAGAATCCTTCTTCACCGCCATTACGACCCAGCCCAATTTTATTTCCGCTCTAAGTTCGGATGCGAACACAGCAGCCTGATGAGGAATCCTATTGACGATGAGAGATATGATATCGAGGAACCTTTCAGATATTTCCGCGTCGGGGAGGAGAATGTTGGTACACGAGATTTAGCCAATACCGAACTGCTTTCTGTCCTTCCCGGACAACATTACTCCATGACCGAGAAAACCCTTCGCTTAGAATTTAATGGCAATGATGAAAAAGCAATGATATCTATCAGCCTTCGAGTCGATGCATCTCCGGGTTGTGGGGGAATCGTTTGGCCTGCTGGACAGGTTCTCCGTTCATCAGCTCAGTTTGTCTCTATCGTCATTGATACCTGGGTTCACAGATTCTTTCCAATTATCTGATCCACAAGGGATCAAACTTTTTACAAGGGAAACGTGTTGTGGAACTTGGCAGTGGAACTGGTCTCGTTGGGTTAATAGCGGCCAAGTTAGGCGCGAGCAAAGTTTGGATCACAGATCAAGCGTAGATTCTTCAACATGCATGGTATGTATTGGATAATAGCTGAAGCAATACTTCCAGACCTCTTCTCGACATCATGCAGCAAAACCTATCCATGAATAGCCTGCAATGTAATTGTGTTGTAGCCGAATTAGACTGGTCCGTCCTTCTTTCTCTCCCGTACACATTGACTCAATGATCCGAAACTGCTGCAGGGGAATGTCGATACCTGCCGCAATCCCGTCTCCAGACGTGATACTGGCAGCAGATTGCGTGTATTTCGAACCAGCGTTCCCGCTGCTTGTTCAGACACTTGATGCTCTCGCCACGCAAAGGACACAAGTGTTCTTTTGCTACAAAAAACGCGTATGAACATTCTGCTTTTCACTGGAGCGATGTGCCCTGATACATATTCTCGCGATTAGCGGAAGGTTGTCACGATTTACTGAACTTCCGTCGATGCTATCTTCACTGATCCAGGGTATTTGTGCAGGCTGATAGACGATTTTTTGGTATGTTAAAAAAGAAGTTTACCTGGGCAGAGGTGTGATTAGTTTCCTCGTGCATTCCAAATGACCAACGTTACGCTTCGTAGATCATGGACGACCCAAATCGAAATATCTATAATCGGGAATCTATCACACTGATCAAGCTTTCAAAAAAAGTATGACTTCCAGGCCCCTTCGACAAGTACGGACGTCATTGTAATCGGATATGAAGGTTTGAAGAACTCTAGGAAACTCTTGAGCTGATCAAGCTTCATCGGTACATGCATGGCATCAACGTTGCATTGGAATCCTGAAGCATGATTGACAGCTCGGTGATGCCTTGAATAGTGGAGGTTCAAACTATTGTGTATCATTCTACATGAGTCTGTATCTAGTCATATGTTCAGTATAAACCATGAACAGAAAGAATATGACATACTTGTAGCCCATGAATCCCTTCTATCTCTTTCTTCAATGTTTCTGTAACGAGTCTATGCTGTTTGATCATAGGCAAGCCTTTAAAAGCTTCGCTTGCGATGGTTATTGCGTAAAAGTCGCCACAACCGCCTATAATGATGACAGTCAGCACCAAGAAGAAGCAAAAAGACCTGCTCCACGCACCAGAAACATCCTGAACTCGCAATGTGGTTGGATTAAATTTCTCAGTCAGCTTCGCCCGTATATGTTGTTCTCCTTGGGTAGAAGTTGTGTCTGCATTTGATATATATGAAGTCGCGGAGAACCTGCGAGCTTGCACGGCCGTTCGTAGACACTGTCGAGAAAGAGAGAACATGGTTTATAATACTTTATAAAATGTGACGCCAACTTTCCCCGAACGGCCCGATGAGAATTAGCAAAGTCTCGACCTCGCCTGCCTGGACTGGTCTTTAGACCTGCACCACTTTCCATGCAATCGTCCTGTCTGAGGGCTCGGAACACCCTCCCAATCTCCCTAAGATGGTCGAGGGGCCTTTGGTCACGTAGTTCCGTCAGATTTCCTGCTATTTCCTCCAGAATCTCACGCACGAATCCGCGTCTGGTCTTCACCTGGTCTCCGTTCTCGAACATCTTCAAGAACAGTTTCTCCTCATCACCCACCCGTTTTATCACTCTGAATGCTCAGAAAGACACCCTTGCTGCAGAAAAACGATTCTTCTCGACCAACAAGTCGCAGTCCGGAGACTCGGAATTTTTGCCAATACTTCCCCCCAAGTCTGTAGGCTTGTGGTTACTGGCGTCCTCCACCCTTGTTTTCGCTATCATTGTCGTCGGTGGTGTGACTCGTTTGACTGAATCTGGTCTCAGTATCACAGAATGGAAGCCTGTCGCGGGAATACTACCTCCCATGTCCCAAGTACAATGGGAAGAAGAATTTGAAAAGTACAGGGCCACACCGGAATTTAAATTGTACGCTATCACGAGGCTTGCTATCGTTGAGAACTGCTTGACATTTATCGCTTAGATTAAATCATTCATTTCAGCTTGAGGATTTCAAGCGTATTTTCTACATGGAATGGGGACATCGCGTTCTCGGTCGTTTGATTGGTGTCGCGTTTGTTGGTCCCTTGGTATTTTTCGCCATCAAGAAAAGAATCTCGAAACCTCTAGCTAATAAACTTGGCGGGCTTGCATTATTAATTGGTGCCCAAGGTGGTCTCGGATGGTACATGGTCAAGTCTGGCTTAGATGACGCGTTGATGGAGACACCTGGAGCGGTTCCTCGTGTCTCTCAGTATCGCCTGGCGGCACATTTAGGCCTTGCTCTTTTGCTTTATGCGGGGATGTTCAGCTCAGGTTTGGCTATTGTCAAGGAATGGAAGTATGCGACAGGAGCGCAATGGATGGGTCTCACAACTTCGGCCTTCAATGAAGCACTCAATTCTCCTGCTGTGATGCGTTTCAAGGCTAGATCATGGGTTTTGACGGGTCTTATCTTTTTGACCGCGCTGTCTGGTAAGCTTCAATATCTACTTCCGTATCCAATTTGTGACGTTCATAGGCGCGTTCGTCGCTGGCCTCGATGCTGGCTTACTTTACAATGAGTTTCCTCTGATGGGCGGACGATTGGCCCCTCCCAAAGACGAGCTCATGTCCCTGGCTTATGCCAAACGTGCAGATGGATCAGACAAGTGGTGGAGGAATGTATTTGAAAATCCCACCACCGTTCAATTTAATCATCGCGTTCTGGTGAGTCTTGCCCACACTTGGCAAGAAAAAGACCCAACTCGCTTTCTGAATGTACAGGCTATGACCTCCTACCTCGGCACGACTCTTTTATTTCTCAGAGCCAGGAGTATGCGTGCAATTTTACCACCATTGACACGGACTGCAGTAACTGCAGCATTTGCGGTAGTGAATATACAATTACTGTTAGGAATCACGACACTTCTTCAATTGGTTCCCGTCCCTCTGGCAGCAGCTCATCAAGCGGGAAGTGTCATGGTTCTAAGTGCCATGATACACGTTCTTTTAACCCTTCGCAAGCCGGGAGCAGCAGCAAGAGCTTGGAGAGCTTTGCATATGCAACGGCTCACTGGAGGAACAAAGATTAATAAAAGTACCCTACAGTAGAGGTAAAGCGGCATTGCATATGATTGTATATCTAGATTCAAGACCCTACTTACAAATAATAAACGAAGGTCAGGCGCTATTTACATGTGAATCAGACCGGAAGTTAGTCGATTTTATGGCGGCGGCGTTGATCCTCTCACCGTTGGACCCACAAAGACAGTGCCTCCTAGCTGTTTCGCCTATACCTTGATGGAGGCCGCAATATACGACGATTTTGACGTGTACTCCCCGTTCGATTTCCTCGATACGACTATAGTCGAGTCGTCTCAGAGTATTCATGCTGCTGGCGTGTAGGTTAACCCTTCCCAGACAACGCGTTACCTTATGACTCATCCATGCTCCCACAGTCTTGATTCGCCGTCTGCCTTACCCCCCAATGTCCCCGCGAGCCTGGATGCACTCCCATTGGATATCCATGCGAAGAATATAACATATAGCTTCGGAGTTCAATACGTACACGAGACTGATCTGTGGAATAGTTGTTTCGCTCGTTTCAAGCGCCAGGCAAGTACAAAACGAATGAGCGGTTCCGAGGACTACTTAACATATTCGTGACTGCTAGTCAAGATTCTGCTTCGCCCCTCGGCAAATATTCGACCAGCTCAATCAGCTAACGTCTCCCGTCGACAAAATCCTAGGAACCAATGCTTGTCCATCATCGATGGATATTGTACTAATACAGGAGCACATCAAAACACTCGAGAAACAGTACAAAACACTTGAAGATGATTTGTGCGTCTTACGCCTGGTGCTGCAGCAGTTATCAAAGGAAGAATGGGGTTTGGCGGACTACATGGATTTACACAGGTCTCTCCTTGTATCTTCCGACCAGCGACTAGCTCTCATTGCTCCACGAGTTCCCTCTGTCTCGGTAAACCCGTCTCAAGTTTATATAAAGTATATCGCATTCGAGTTCCCCTCTGAAAACACCGACTTAAAGGTAGGTTCATTATTAACTATGTTGTTCGTTGTCTGGACTGATGTTCTGAATCACACCAGCTACTTCCCGCTGCCAAGTACACAATTCGATTTCCCGTGGTTCAATCTCTCGGCCCAACCGTAGACCGGATAGATGAGCTTATAGAAGCAGGAGACCGACCCTCTACAGAAGAAGCGTGCAAAATACAGGAAATTCTTCAGGTCGCTGAGCCTGCGTATCGTAACGTCGGCCAAAACATCTTTGCGCTGGAAAATGTCACGGACAGAGTCGAATTGGAGCTTCGATTTATTCGCCAGAATATTTTTCTGCATTCCGCCCTGTTGGCGCCTATTAACAGGGTCCCCGACGAGGTCCTCAAGGAGATATTCTCGCGTTGTTTTGTGTTTTCCGAGGAATCGCTGGAAGAGAGTGATCCGGTTCTAGTGCCTTTTGTACTGGGAGCCGTCAACACTCGATGGCGATCAATTGTGAAACTGTGTCCCCTCCTATGGTCGGCAGTCCGGATATACTTGGATATTTCGATTTTCCCTTCGCACGCCTTGAGCGTTCTTTCAGTGTGGTTGAAGCGCGCTGGGTCAACTGAACCCCTATCCCTGAAGATCATTTTTAGGAATAGTTGGTTGTCACACTCATATTACTCCAATAATGACAAGAACAGAAGTGACCTTCAAATGCGGGTTGAGGCTAATATTGCCATTACCGTCGCTATTCTTCGTAAAAATGCAGTGCGATGGTGTAAGTTGGAATTCATCAATTGTCCTGCGCAATTACTGCAATCTTCCTTCGAAGCCCCGCATGCACAAACGCCAAACCTTCAGTTTCTTACCTTGGAAGGTGGGAGAATGTACACAGGTCCGTCTGCTTTAGTCACACCAGACTCCCCGTCTCTGTGTTGGGAAATGTCAAATGGAGCCCATCTTCCACAATCGGGGTGTCCTTTGGAACAATTTCTTACAATTTTGGAACTCTCGAGTATTCGAAGTTTGGAGCTGACTGAAGTTACCCTCCTGGACTTTGAGCACACTCTGGAATTCATCTCCCTCTGTGTATCTCTTGAAAGGTGCAAGGTCAGCTTCAGTTGCGAGTTCGATCGCAGATCCACAGTACATGTTCCCCTGCCAAATACTGTGTTGCCCAATATGCTGGATTTGTCTTTGTCCTTGAAGAAACCAGATCAATTCTTGCGTCGCCTGATTCTTCCTCGACTCCACCGCCTCAGATTTTGGATTGTAGGAAAAGCTATAGAACAAGCAAACGACATGAAATCTGTCCAGGAGATGTTTGACCGCTCTAACCTTTTCTGCACTTCGAGAGGTTCAGATGTAGACTGGTATGATTTTCATACTACGCCTTTGTCCATCACTTCACTGAGCAGGATTTAAATTCCGAACCATCCATTCAATCACAGTCATTCCCACGTCCTTTGGACAGTGAAATCTAGTTACACTTCGTCTTGGAGGTCGGATATCTATACGAAGAAAGGAGAAGACCTCAGTGTCGAACCAGTGAGGAACTAAACAGCTCATATTATACCTATACGAAGAAAGGAGAAGACTATCTATCTAGTGAGTATCATAAGGGTAGGTATAATGAAAGAAAAGAACTTACCCTCAGTGTCGAACCAGTGAGGAACTGAACAGCTGAGGGAAAGTAGCATGTGAACGATAAACTAAGTACTCTGAGTCACGTGGAAGCGGAATGAATCGGCCATGTAAGGGAATTCCTTCCAACACTTCGGAATCGACGGTTGATGGTTGAACAAAGAATCTGAGCTGACAGGAAGAATACATAGCTCAATAGACATTCTAAATGTTTTATATCTGTTGATTTGAGAGAGTATTGTGTGTGCAATGAAAGCTATCAGTTTAAAATTCTCTTGTCAGTGTGTTTAGGGTTCCTTTGAACAGTTGTCACATTAGCTGTGATTCCATTCATGAGATCATGTGCTTAAGGTTCTTTTTGATTGGCCTACTCCTTTGGGAAGGCATGATTGTGACATGTAAATGCTGGAAACTTTCTGTTTTCATCTTCAAGAGGGTATAATTACATGAACATTGCATGCTGTACTCTTAATAATGTTGAGTTGGGTACACATAGCCTATATGTTTATAGATAAATGTCAGTGACATTGTAAGACCTGGGTCAGAATTGGTCTTAAGGGTGGATTTCGTATGACAGGTTTACGTTGTAGTGTGGCTAGGAGCAAGCTGGAGCTCAAAGGGAGCTATGGGAACTGCGACCAAGGACGGGAATGACCTAGTAGTAGTTCTGGTTGTGGGATGTGACCCTTGAAGGGGTTCCTAAGAGGTCCAGGGAGGTCCCTAGGACAATAACCGGTGAAGATAAAGGTAACTGGGAGTTAGGAGACATAGGGGTGTTGTGTAGTAAGAATTGTAGTAGCTAGAAACATCAACGTAGGATTGTTATAGCTAATAGAGGGTGTGAGCTTTAGACGTGAGAGCTCCCTATAGAGTGCAAGCCTGGGAAGGAGATCCCGGGAAGCAGGGAGGTGGTAACAGAGAAGCATTGCGTGGGTGGACGTGATGGGAAGCTTCGACGTTACCATGATCAAGGTCCTGGAGCTCGTGGAGCAAGTAGGAAGCTTGAGGAGGCTTGGGAAAGGTTGACTCACTGAAACAATAGACATTTGGGGAGCTTTAGTATTGATTGAGGGAGGTTGAAGACTCACCCGGGTTGCTCAGATGTGAAGTAAAGGTGTATATTGGAAATCGTTGAGATGAGAGATAGAAGTAGAGAAAATGAGATAGAGAAACAAAGAGTAAAGGAAAATCCATATGGTTAGCAGGTACAAAGGGACAGGGACTGGACCAATGCAAAAGGGTATGTGTTCAAAATATACCAAGCTGGGGTTTGGGACACTACAGGACTTGTTTAAATAGGTGCAGGGAAGTTAACAAGGGAGCATCAGAGGATCTGGTATGTGTAAAGTAGATGATTGAGATTAGTACTAATGGAGGTAGTGCAATAGGAAAGTTCCACCCCCAAAGGGGATAGGTGCATGCATGTCTCTATCATGGGATGTATGGTAATCTGACAAGGTTGGGGTGATGAGAGAGCTGGTGGAGGTCTGGGGGAGGTTCCACGAGGAAGGGTTTGACAATAGGGAGGTCAAGGGAGGTCCTCCGAGGTTGGGTCGGGTAGTAGACTAGAGAAAGTAGGTCAGGGCATGACAGATCCGCATTCAGCATGTTGTGCCACTTGCATCTGAAGCTCAGGTTCTCATTGTTCCACAATGTTCAAGTTTTGTTATCAAAAACAGTGGAATGCAAATAAGATTAGGGTAAAAACAAGGGTTTTTGAAGAAAATGTTAATTACATGCAAATTTCATGAATGATTTATAGATAAATATACTGTATAAGTTTAAAAACACATATACGAAGTCACAATGAAATTATGATGAATTATTGAAACAGTCATGCAAAATATAAGAACATGATGATCACAAAACATTAATATAAGCTTACAAAGGTTGTATTATTAATAAATGACCATTTAATCCTAGTGATTCTGGGAGTAAGGGTGAAGTTGAATGGAGATCTGGTTGATGGATAAAATTCTTGTCGAGACTATGCTTGGCGCCTACTGCCAGTGTCGGCTTTCCGAAGATCTGGACTTATTGTAATCTTTATTTTATTGTTCTTTCTTGCTACACATTCCCTTTTGCCTTAGTCTAGTTTTATTGTCTTATTCCTTACCCTGACAGTACTAAACGTACAGCCTCTATTAGTTAGTCTGGCGCTTCGCTCCGAGCTGCTGAGTAGTTGATATAAATACTCCTGTACTGTACTTTAGTTCCTCAGTTTAATTATCAACTTAGATTGCTCTCTTCAACTCAGACAACTTGTATTGCCCTTGATACTCTCTGTTTCTACCTTAGGACTTTGACATTCTTTGGTTTGCTCCTCGTCATTGGCATTACCGCTGTGTCAGCTTGGCTGCTTCTGGTTCTTCCCTTCTCTACTCTCAATCTCCGGGGACCAGCGGCATAACAGCAGTATTGTTAATAACTTCACCACTGTCCCATCACAGCTTCCGCCCTTAGTTATTGATTCGCCCTTGGCACAGCTTACCGGTATACATGATCTTAACAATTCTTCAGTCAAGTGAGTTCTAAAACATTGCTACTACATCTGTCATAAACAATTAATCACGGAACAGGTACATTGCATTCTGTGCCACTAGTCAGACAAGATATCCTGGACTATTTTTGACCACAGTTTGTAAACTACCACCCTCACCACTACTCACAGGATCACCAGGAATCATGATCCATTCTGAGCGTGTCGCGCCACTTGCATCTGAAGCTGTCACAGGCATTGCATTCAGTGCCACTAGCCAGACAAGATATCCTAGACTATTTTTGACCACGGTGATTCTGTGAGTGGTTTTGAGGGTGGTAGTTCACCAACTGTGGTCAAAAATAGTCCAGGATATCTTGTTTGACTAGTGGCACAGAACACTAATGAGCTTGCCTCATTTTTGTGTGAATGAGAAAGGAAGGAATCAAATGGGCACTCCAACCAACCAATCTAATACACAATATGCGAGTTCACTGCTATCAAATTTATTTAATAGCAAGGGGTAGCATTGTCAAAGGTTCCGCAAAGCTTTAAGAGCTAAGGAAAAGCTTCAATCAATCAATTTGAATCGTTCTAAGGATTGGGTATATTCCTTTGATTAAAGTAGATTCAGCACAATTTGTGCTTTAATGGTATTGATATGGGTATATCAAGAATTGGGGTTTTGAATCAAAGTAAAGTAAAACCGAAACATACAGACTTCTATAGAGGGCTAGAACTATGTGCTGGCACAACCACACAACGTGATTTGCCCTTAAGATCAATGGCTGATCCTAAGTTCGAAGAATACCCAACAGCTGGATCTAGCTTCTCGCAGTCACAAGGAGCAGAACACGATGTTCCTATACTCACAAGTGCTGGGCCTGAATGGCTGTTAGCGAAGTGGCTTTCAGTCTGGCGGGAGTGTGTCTTTCCTTTTTATGGATTAGCACTGCAACGTCGTCCCAAAATCACTTGTATTCCAGATACATCGGATCACTATTTATACATACAGAACATCGAGTCGCATAATACAAACTTCTACAATCGGTCAGATACCATTTAATTTGGATTTATTCATTCTTATTTGGTCCATATTGGTTCCCAGATTCTAGTATACCTCCAAACATAGGTACTTCAATATTCATTTAATTTAATTGCTTTGGAGAATGACTCGAATGGTGTTCAGCTGTCACTGCTGTTCAACACTTACTTCGATCGTTTGTCACCTCGTCCGGAGGCAAATCTACCCTCCTCGATTCTAATCCTATCAATCTGATTCATCTGGATTAAACTAATTGCTTCTCTCTTTCAATAGACACCCATTGTGCCTATGCTCTATCAAGGGAGTTATGCATAGTATTCATTTAATTGTATTCTTCAATATTTTCTATGTCAGGACTCTTTTGACAATCATTTGATATGTCTTTGGATCCTCGCTGTGCTTCGATCATCTTTCTAGTCATTTTCCTTAATCATGCAACCTGATTGGTTTATTAGACTAAATTGCAGTCTTTTTAGATTAATCCACAATCTTGTTTTAGAATGTGCATTTGACAATTACTGAGTTCTAGAAAGTCATTTTGAGTCAGTCCTCAGCTCATGGTCACTTGAGTAAGTTCTTCCAAACTCTTGCCAGTGTAAGGTCCAATAAGAATACCCTTGGTATGTCATACGTGAATGGTCATCCTTTGGATATAGTTCGAGTCTGGTATAATCCTGCTTGACAAACAGATAGACTTTTATCCGAAGGTAGTGTCGGGGATGGGTAAACTAACCAACTTGTAGTAGTATAGGGTATAGGGTCCCTTCAACTATTAGACTGATTCAGTATTGACTTTGACTGTCAATCTGGGTCTCAATTACAGTCCTACTGATACAAACCTAAGCGTGAAAGTGTCACAGTTCACTGCATAGACGTCTAGCCAAAATTTAGGCATGTCAATGCAATGCCTGCAACAGCTTTAAATGCCAGTGGCACATCATATTCAGAATGGATCTTGGTTCAGTGAGTGGTGGTGGGGGTGGTAGTTCACCAACTGTGGTCAAAAATAGTCCAGGATATCTTGTCTGACTAGTGGCACAGAACGCAATGTACCTATTCCGTGATTAATTGTTCATGATAGATGTAGTAGCAATGTTTTAGAACTCACTTGACTGAAGAATTTTATCCATCAACCAGATCTCCATTCAACTTCACCCTTACTCCCAGAATCACTAGGATTAAATGGTCATTTATTAATATAAGTTTCATACAACCTTTGTAAGCTTATATTAATGTTTTGTGATTATCATGTTCTTATATTTTGCATGACTGTTTCAATAATTCATCATAATTTCATTGTGACTTCGTATATGTGTTTTTAAACTTATACAATATATTTATCCATAAATCATTCATGAAATTTGCATGTAATTAACATATTTTCTTCAAGAACCCTTGTTTTTACCCTAATCTTATTTGCATTCCACTGTTTTTGATAACAAAACTTGAACATTGTGGAACAATGAGAACCTGGGTATTCATACTATGTTAACATAAGTTTATCAGATCTTCAGAGGAACCAGATTCCAGTCATGTTAAAGAAATCCTATACTTCATCAACACAAGTCTAACATTTTTTCACTATCACCCAATAATGTTATTGAAGAGAAATCTTGATTTTTTACCATAATTGCACTATTTTTACATTCAAAGTTATGGTATACATTATATATATATTGCATCCTTTTTGCATAAAGTTTCTAGGACATCAACGTAAGTTTTATGATTTATGCTGATTTTATTTTATGAGATTTTGTTACACCAATATTATGTTATTAGAAGTGCACTATAATCATGAAAATACTTATGTTATTTTATCATGAAATCTCTGTTTCTTCCATATAGAAAATTGCATTTCATACTAGATTTATGGATTCCAAAAAATTTGCATTCACCATAAATTCATCGCATAATTTAAAAAATTACTAAACTTCATAGATAAAAAAATTCCTATTGATTTATCATCAATTCAACATTTCAGACAGTTATTTATGTTGATTTGCATGCAGTGTACATCTCAATACTCAGCAGATTGGTAGGGCCCTGTTGTATATATACTATCGTGCCTGCCGGCTTTGAAAAGCCACCCAAGTTTGAAAATACATTTTCATAGGTGTTCCCTTCATTTATAATGTATGTATCTATATCAAAGGAAACAGCTATGATTCATATAGTTGTGGATTTTTATTGAACAAAAATGGTTGTGACGTTGTTCCGCAACCTCTGTAAATTGCAAAATCCACAATTTCTCCAGTAAAGTGAGTTAAGCTATTGTTAGACTAATATTGGATGTATAAAAAAGGGTGTCTATATGCACCTATCACTTCTGTGATATACTGGAACATCTCTCCAACACTGATTGAAGCCTTGTTGAAGAGTGAAGAGGTTCGAGAGCAAGAGGTGAGGGAGATTCAGATTGGGGGTACTTATGTTGCCATGCAAAAGGCCCTAACCAAGCTGCACGACATCTTATGAGGCTATAAAATTTGGTTTAAATCTTCAAATACCTGTGTTCGTGCCACTTATTGATGATATTCAACTACTTAGGTACAGTCTGGAAGGTATATGTGAGCTTGAAGGGTGTTTGAGACAGTTTTGCAACCTCCAGCCCATGGTCCCTGCCTGGACTCTCTATTCATTGGAGGGGGGGAGGTCGTGGGAACCGTGTACCTGATCTGAATCTCACTCACCTCTTGTTCGAGAGCATGGAGTGTTCAAAATTGTAACATGCTCCAAAAAAGGAAGGAGGAGGTTTGAAAGTCCGCCGGCTTGAGATCAGCATTGATTTAGTCATCAGATTGTTTGTTGCATGACCAAGAATGCCTCAAAAAGAGCCAGGATATCAGCAGACTGCAAGAAGGTGTATGACAAGGCATGCACACTACTCAGCAAACAGAGGATACCTTGTTACACCGAGGTTTTTAATCAAGTTCATGTGAAGGCCAATATGTTGAGTATGTTCTCAGTTGATAAGGGAAGCAACTGAGGGAGTATAAAATAATGTGTCAAGTATATATGGTGATCGAGAGACGAATAGGAGTAAAAAGTAATCGGTGGCCAGGAAGAGAAAGTCGCACAGAACAAAGCTAAGCATACGAAGTATTAGTCCAACACCCCCCCTACTGCATATGCTGCAGGTTGAGCATTTTAACTATTTGGGTATGTGTAGTCCCCGAAAGTGCTTTTGTGGTTATGTCTGCAACATTCTCACTGCTACAGATTCTAACTACCTTCACACTACCATCTTTAACCTTCTCCCTGATATAATGTTCTTGCATATCTATGTGTTTGATGAGCGAATGATTTCTTGGCTCCTCAGACAAAGACACTGAACCAAAGTTGTCACCATGGATAAAAGTAGGACCGTCGAGTGGGAGGTCAATTTCCTGAATAAAGGAACGAATCCAGCACACTTGTTGGCAAGCTTTCGAGAGACCAATATATTCTGCTTCCACTGTAGATAGTGCTACAGAGCCTTGTCTCTTTGATGCCCAAGAGACAGGAGCCCCCCCATGAAAAATATATAACCAGCAGTAGATTGACGAGTAACTAGGCATGAAGCCCAATCACTGTCCTGTCACAAAGCGTCAGCGACGGAGTGACTAAGCGGGGCGACGGTGCGGAGCAGCTGAGTGAACGGTAGAAGCGGAGCAACTGAGCGAAGCGTGG
>MU795440.1:0-22454 GCA_027886305.1 Lentinula aff. lateritia | reverse complement strand
GACGATAATCTTCGCCCTCGACATGGCGCTGAGCATCAGCGCCCGCGCTCACGATCTCGCAGTTCTCCCAATTCGCGGTCCCATTCCCGAGACAAGTCTATTACCTTTTCCGACAATCCCTACGAATCTAAATCCTCTGGGTCCGGCAGTAGGACCGAGGTTGCGGATACACATTCCTATCCGCCCAGTCTATCAAGTAGCCTAACCTCCACTTCATCTACCTCGTCGATGCGAGAAGCAAGTAAACTTAATAAAAAGCGCCGACCTCCTCCGGCGCCACTGAACCTCTCACCTGCTCCTCAACCACTGTCAATACCGTCAAAACCGGCTACGCGACCTGCGAACGATCGACCTATCGTCGTGGATCCGTCGAGGGATGAGTGGGCAGATACATGGCATGATGAATAGGTCGTCTCCGGTTATCTGTGGACACTGTAGAATGGAATCAATCTTCTCTTTGTACCAATAGGTATTGTCGCTTCCTTGTCCTTAATTTCAGTTGAATGTCCCTGATACCTTATCTTAACAAGATCATGTAATATACCCTACGATTCTCGCCCGATAACAGAGAAAAATACTTCCCTTTCTCGAAAGCTACAGATATGATATGAGAATCAACAATGGATGTAGGATCTATGCTGCGTTAAAAGCTTTGTTCAAGGCAGTGGTAGCATCCGTGATGAGTTTCGCTCCCAATTTGACAGCCCTACGTTTTGAAGGTCAGTTCTTATTGAATCAGAATATAGCTGACTTACGCTGATGAATTTTAATTCCAAAGCATTTGCATTTGTAAGTTATTCGGAAGTTGACTCGAAGAAAGAATAACGCACCATCCATAGCCATGATCGGGTGAGGCCCACCCTTATATATCACGATTTCGACTTCCTTTACTCCTACCTCTTTCAGCTTTTCTCCATATTTCACACCCTCACCCTTCAATATGTCTAGCTCTCCGAGGCCGATCCATGCATTAGGTGTCTTTGCTAACAATTCTGCTGGGGCAAATATGGGAGAAGCAGTCCACTTGCTCCAGTCTTCTTTGTTAGGAAGGTAATTGTCCTTGAACCAGTTCATTCTGGCAGGAGAAAGCCACGGGGTGTGCTTGTTCTCTTCCCATAACCCGCCTGGACCATCAGTCGCTGTGTTATCGGTTACCGGAACGACAAGGAGCTGGAAAACCAATGGAGAGGGCAGTGGAGGCGTGAATGAAGGTTCAGCGGCTTTCAGAGCAAGAATTGCGGCGAGATTGCCCCCACTTCAGATTTGTTGTGTACAAAAGTTGAACATTACCCATTGACAGCAGATGATTCACATACCTCGAGGAACCTCCTACTGCAATTTTGGCTGTATCAATATTCAACTCTGTTTTCCCATTCCTCAACACCCATTGCAAAGATTCCACTGCATCTTCGACCGCAATAGGGTACTTGTGCTCTGGTGCCAAACGATAATTCACCGAAACGACAATACATTTGGCACCTGCCGGAAATCGATAATAGGCCGAAACATGATATAAAAGATGACTCACGGACAGACATGTTCGTTGCGAATGTCGCCTCGCTCCCGATAGCTCCAAACGTCCATCCTCCTGTATGTACAATGCACGATTGTGTTGATATCTTCAAAGACACCATGTTGGATCATTGATACCACTCGGCTTACCTCCGTGGAAGAAAATAAAGACCGGCCAGCCTGCACTGGGTGCTTCGCCTTCCGGCATGAACGCACGCATATCGGTGTGAGTCAAATCAAAGTCCTGCGTCTTATGAACCTTGAGCGGCTCTGTACTTCCCGGTACTGCAGGCGCGTTTCGGAGGGCCGGATCCCAAGAGAGAGTATGTGGAGGAGTGATATACTGGAGGACTTCTTCATGGAATTTAACGTATTCTGGATCAAGTCTTGATATGATCGACGGATGAAGGGGCTGCTTGGGTACCTGTTCCGTGGTAGACATGATGGATGGAAGATGCTGAGAGTTTGTGGTAAGCAGGTGGTGAGTTTACCAAAGGTTACTTTCGGACCGACGAGCGCTAAAATGGTGATAGGAGCATTCCCCGGCGCTTGTTTAATTTTTTCCCGCCATCTCCTTTAGGCTTTCAACTTACATCGCCGTCCTCAAAATTCTTCCATCGTAGCTGACTAGATGGCGCTCAGTATGTACGACAGCGGTTGACTGCTCTTGACGGGAAAATTGACCGTGACTCTTCTTATCCGCGACGTTCATTATATGCATGTGCATAGACATATCCGACCTTTTCAAAACGCTCGTTATCTGCATAGTTATTCGTCTGGAAATTGGTCCCTGTTATATGCAAACTAGACAATCAATATGAATCTCGTCGACGGTCTATCTACACTCATCAGAATTCGGTGTTCTCGATTCCCTCCTTCCAATTATCCTTCTCTCTCCTGTCTCTCGGTCGTTTTTCGGCTTGGGCCCAGCGGGTCACTCTAAATTGGGAGCAATGAACTCGATGATCTTCTTCTGACAATTGACCGGGAAGCTTCGTGTGCTCCGTACCAAGCTATTCCGACGTGTCGCGTCCCGCAGTCTTCAGTAAGTTTGTCTTTGTGGTTGGTGCCTCGATCGGAGGCGCATTTATTTTGGAAACTCAGTCCAGGTGGAGGTATGAGCTGGACTCACAGTCTGGGTGATTTGTGTTGACTGTATGCAGCGGGAATGATTCTGTATCAAGGTCGGTGTTAAGATCGATGTGAATTCATTCATTGTACGTTAATTGGTCTTTCTAGTTAAATTAAGGAGTTCATCAGAGGGTCTACATACGGTGTGGGAGGTGTAGCTTAGAAGCCTCAAAGGCTAAGTAATACGCCTCCCTCTACTAGTCTTTTATGGAAAATTTGTGTTAATAATTTGACAGAAACAGAGGTCCTAAGGTGGGACGTTCTCCTGAAAAGCGAAGCCCTGGATTCCAACGACAAAACCTCAAATTTTTAAATTTCAAATATGCAACTTGACAACGCGCCACTTTACCGGGAATTTCCATTTACGATGACGTCATAAACTACGAAATAATCTTCGGATAGGACTCCGGACACCCCGTGCCTCGCGATAACGATTCTCGTGTATATAGAGTGTAAAAAAAATTTGCTTTACACGACTCTGTGCTCACCACCTTGTTACCTGCCCCTGCAGTCAGGTTTTTCTGCTCCCCATCATGGATTATGACCGCTGGGATGCATTATTACACCATATATTCAAGCAGACTCAAGGTATTTTTGTTTGGCTTAAAAAAATTAGTCTGCACGTTCAAGATACTAACTTATCTTTGTAGGTGACGCTTGGTTCAGACCTGCAGAAGAAAATCTTTCCTCTGGAGTTGCCATCCGTGTAGCCGACGACCCTGTTCCCGAATACCGTGTTTTTCCCTATGAGAATGTTTCGCTAGAACCTTTCGAAGCTGCGGTGAAAAAGTTAGGTCCTGTCGTTGCAGTCAAAGTCCGCTCAGCCGCAGTTCATGCTGCTATTGCCGAAGCCCCGCCAGATGACAATTCTCTCTACGTTGACGTGAACACCCGTATTCAAATTATCGACACAATGCTCCAACTTCCTTTTGCAGACAAGGAACAATGTGCGGCATTCATTCGAGATGAGAGGGTGCTAGTCGTTTGGAGTAATTCGCTGGATACAATTATTCCCGTATGTCAAGACTTCGACGCCAGCCTTATCAAATTGTTGTGGCGATCTCGACCTACTGGCACAGCGACAAGTTCATCTTTACATTCTCAATCGTTCCTTGGTGCTGGTTCCGTTTCAGGGCATGATTCTGCCTCTGTGTCCGTACACTCTCAAGGTTTGGTCACCGCTGCTGAGTCCGGGCGGCCGGTCGAAAGAAAAACAATCAGGACATGGTACGGCCGGAAACGTACAGTGCCAGTGGCTCCCTCGATCACTGGTCCCGAACCTCCTCGCAAACTTGCGTTGTACGCCCCCCTTTACAACGGTCTAGCAGCTGGTCTTGCTCTCGTGTTCATTGGTAACGGTGTACGTGTCCTGGTCCGAGAGTTTCTGCTCACCGCTCCGGTACCCGACACCCCTAATCCCGAACCTACATCGATGCAGAGATACCTCCGTTTCGTTCTCGCCGTCACACTGCCCTTCCTCTACTGCGTATCGCTCTTTTTCACGCTGCAAATCTTACAAAACGTCACAATGGCGATCGGGCCTATAGCTCACTATCACAAAAACTCTAGATACTACTCAGCTGTTCCACCAAAGGCGCCTCAGTCCAGCACAGAGGAGGACAGACCGGAGGTTTTGCCACATATCACAATTCAAATGCCTGTCTATCGCGAATCTCTTGAAACTGTATTGGCTCCGTCGATCGCATCGTTGAAACGCGCAATGCAGACTTATGCCCGACAGGGCGGGACGTCTTCGATTTTCGTATGCGATGATGGAATGAGGACGAGTGGAATGTCGAAAGCGGACCGGGACGAGCGGATTAGGTATTATCGCAGCGAAGGCATTGGTTGGGTCGCCAGACCAAGAGATGGATGTCCTGCTGGTGGCTTGGACTCGATTGAAGAGGCTCTCGATGCTACGGCTGACCCGGAGAAAGGATTTGGGACGAAGAAAAAGAAATCAAAATCTGACTCTTCTCATAGAGGTATCCCGGTTTTCGTCCGTGCAGGTCGCTTTAAAAAAGCATCCAATATGAATTACGGACTGAGTCTGAGTTTGTGTATGGAAAGGCATCTTATGGGGCTGGTTGAGGCAAAGAAGGCTAACGCAGGGTGAGTGGATTTTTTTTGCAAGTTTCTTAACATCATTTGTCTCAACGAATTTTGATAGGCCTAACTCCAACGCAAATTCTACATCGTCTCGAGGACCGTCTAACCTCAACCCAAATTCTGGTCCTCAAGCTCGTCCGACATCGTCACAGCTTTCGCATTCCAGAAGGATCTCACACTCGTACCCTCCGGCTCAAAATGGTTTGTGCACTCTTCTACTGACCTACACGCAACGAAGCTTCTGACACAAATCCCGCGATCAGGCCGTGCTTCACCCCGTGTCTCTCATGGTACCTACGGAATATACGGTATGCAATACCTAAATCGCGACGGGGACGATATGCGTGTTGGCGGGCTCGCGGGTAACGGTAACGATCCTCCACCCGCTATGGGATCCGGAAATGGTATCGTAGTGCCTACGCCTACATCTGGTGCCTTCCCGTCGCAAACCTCTCCGCTCATGAGGAACGACCCCCTCGGTCCTGGGTTTGCCAATGCTGTCCCCGGAACCCCCGGTCCAGCAGCGGCAGAGGCATATTATGAGCTGGGTATGGATCCGTTGGGAGATTTGTATGGTGATGAAATGATTGAGGATCTTGAGGAGGAGGCTCTGGATATGGCCATCGAGGAGGTAGCTCTCAAATCTTGGTCGCTTTCTGACCTTTTACAAACATTTCGTTTCCTCTTAGATGTGGGACGAATCGCATTCAGTAACCAATTCCGCTGGTTGGAAACCATGGGCAGCAAACGGGAAGGCAATACGGGTGGGCGAAATTATTCTTCTAGTTGACTCTGATACCATTGTTCCTGAGGTGGGCTATAATCTTCTCGAACATGATTTGCTCGCACTGATTCCCCGTCTGCATAGGACTGTCTTCGTGATGCCGCTCGTGAAATGGCCCAGTCTCCTAACGTAGCAATCATCCAACATGAATCTGACGTGATGCAAGTGGCCCACCACTATTTCGAAAACGGTATCGCCTACTTCACCCGCCGAATTAATCGCTGTATATCCATGGCCTGTGCCAATGGTGAAATCGCTCCCTTTGTTGGACATAATGCGTTCCTCCGTTGGCGGGCGGTCCAAGACGCTAGCTTTACGGATCTGGCGGATAACAATAGAGTGACAAAGGAAAAGATGTGGAGTGAGAGTAATGTTAGCGAGGATTTTGATATGGCTTTGAGGTTGTTGGGCAGGGGTTACGATATCAGATGGGCGACATATTCGAATGGAGGCTTCAAGGAGGGTGTGTCGCTCACAGTGGATGATGAATTGAACAGGTGGCAAAAATACGCCTATGGTTGTAACGAGTGCGTGTTATCTTCTTGTCTTTTGCGCTTCCCTTGTGGGATTTCTGTCTCCATCGGAAACTCCGCCAATTTACCTTTCGTTGTTCGCCCTTTACTCAACCCCGACATATCTCAGACTGCTTTTCAATCCCTTATCTCAATGGTGGCGACGCGGGCCCATTGCACGTCAAATTCATCGATTCATCTGGAGTAATGCGCCGGTACACTACAAGATTAGTATGATGGCTTGTTAGTATTCCTTATCCCTTGTTCCTTATCTGCCCCATATTAATGACACCTTTTACGCAGATATGTTCTCCTACTACGGTATAGCGGCTTCAATAACTATCGGAATAATCAACTACGTTCTACTTGGGTTTGCATTCCCTGTCGACGGGTTTTACATGCACTCATTCGAGATTTGGCTCGCGACAACCGTGGTGTTCTTTGGCAGTGGAAACGTCGGGTACACATTGCTGGAATATAGATTGGGCAAGAGACAGTTGGTGAGTATTGTTTTCACCGCTTTTTGTCTCCTATATATTTTGGACTTGTTTTTTTTCGATGATCTTCCTTTTCGCATTGACGTGCATTGGTGACGGCAGCATTGCCGTATCTCGAGCCCTTTCTTCCACGCAATACGCTCCGCGACTTCTGAGTCCGCATATCTCATTCCAGATTATGAACATGAATCCGGCGTAGATTCTCTACCGAGCTTATGCTCACTCTTTTCCTCGCGTGGCTTGCAGGCTGCATATCGCACGTCCTGCCAGGGCCATCTTACGGGAGTCCGAAAGGACGTCCCAATGATAATCAATTGCGAGCGACGTATTGGGTCAATTCATCCTATCCGTCGCAGTGGCGTCTTTGGAGGACCCCGGAAAGCGCTTCGTTGTTCGTTTTTAGCGCATTAGATTTACCGCGTTTCACTTCTTCCATTGATGGATTTTATGAGTTTGAATGACGATGGGGCCAATACCAGCATGTTGGCTATTGGAGCTGGTCATGGCTTATGGGCTGTTTCATCATGCGTGCGTCCGGGCTTATTCAAGATACAATACTTCCTATGTGGTCATCGTGGGGTGTAAATCAGTGCTTCCACTTTCTTGCGCATTGTGATATGTTACCCATGCTTACATGACGTCTTTCCTCTAGCTTTGGGGTTTCCTAGAAAATGTGATGTGGATACCATTCTTGTGAGTCTTGTGCCTTGCATCATTATTTTCATATACTCATTTGTCGCTGTTTCAATATGTAGCTTTTTCTTCTTTGGAGGCCTCGGTATCCCTGTGAGCCAGGCGCTCCTCGCCCATTTGTTCTCGTACAATATCACCTGGAGCGCCACGATTAAGGAAGTGGAAAGGTCAAACTTCTTTAAGGAGATACCAAAGATTGCAAAACGGTGAATAGGTGCACTTTGAGTTATCTTGAACTAATACTAATGAAAAACCAAAAGATTTTGGTTCCCTCTCATAGTGTCGTTTATCCTTATCGTCGCTATGATAATCCTCAGTACAACCTTAGTCCCTATCGGCTGGCGAATCGACGGCTCGTCGTGGGCAGTAATTTTCCCGCTAGCCGTTGTTGCTTCCTGTCACATCTTGTTCCCGGTACTTTTCGTCCTCTTTCCAAATCGAGTGGATTACTCACTGCATTCTCCCTGTGTAGATTGTGTTAAATCCATGGCTCATGGTGTTCTCATACTGAAACTGCCCTATGGGGCTTACTTGGATTTTGCAATTGCTGTCAAACTACAGCTATCATACCAGATTTAATTGATACCTTGTCAAGGCTCGCGACTGTACGTAGCTCCGCCTGCTTTTAGAAACACGCTCTCTGCTCCGCATGGCGCTATGGAACTTTTTGTGCGTAGCGTGGCTTGTACACATCTAATCACACCCTAAACACCCGCGTTTTTATTGTGCATTAACTTAACTTCTAGTCATAAATAGGACTTAGACTGACTTCCTCACGATATTTCAACTACCTATCTATTTTCCTTTGCTTTTTGCATGACAATTGTTACCGTCCCGTGTTTTTTTTTCTGTCTGCATGCTGTCCCTAGAACTCTCACTCCTCATGAACTCTTTCCTCTCGATGAATACACGACTGTTGTCATCATACAAAGTAAAGTACCGCACATAATAAATCACCTTGGTGTTTTCGACGTCGTCTCCGTGCCTCCTCTTGAATTGGAGCGCTTGAGCGCTTAAACTTGGATTTTGTTCTTCATCAACCATAACCAACAATCTAACGCATAATTGTAACTTCTCGTCGAAATGGTATCATGGTTCATCTTTTCATGCCCATATATCTTGGTCACCGATCACTCTCTTGTAGGCCCGTAATGAGGAAAAAGCCCAATCCATGCTTTATCGGTTTCGTGAAGCCCAAGCTGCTGAGCTTGGGCTAGGAACTCGAGGAGACCGTCGGCCTCGTATGGCAAGCGCTTGCAAAAGTCTACGAGAATGCGAACGGTGGAGAGGTGAAATACTAAGAGAAATAAGTCGGAAGGTATCTAAGATTCAAGATTGTACGCACTTTTCTACTCTGATATCCATCATTTCTTCACATCTGTTTGGTAGCTGGTCTAACCGATTACGAGGTTCGAGATCTCAACGACGAAATTAATAAACTCATGCGGGAGAAAAGACACTGGGAAAACCAAATTGTAGCCCTTGGAGGCGCGAACTACCGCCGAAATGTTGCTATGCTCGATGATGATGGAAAGGAGGTCCCCGGGACAAAAGGATATAAGTACGTATGACCGACTGTGGTCCACATACCGTCATCTGAATGGTGTTGTGTCGTATAGATACTTTGGTCGAGCAAAAGACCTACCCGGCGTCCGTGAGCTTTTCCAAAGTCGCAAGGTAGATGAAGATGAAGACAATCAAACACTGGCATATTATAAGAAATTTATGAATCAAGGACCTGGATATTATGGTGATTTAGATGAAGAGGACGAGAGCTTGCTAGAATCTGAGCGATTAGCGGAAGAGGAAGGTATGATCGTTTCGGTTTTGGTTTCCGAATTTTTTGACCTTAATGTCTGCGGTAGAATGGCAAGAAGCATATACAACTCTGCATGAAGTGCTAGGCCTCTCGGAAGAGGATCCAATACCACAAATGGTTCGACCCAAACCACCATCTGCTTCGAGCGACCCCTCGACAGTTCAGTCTAAACCAAAAGCCGGAACCGCGGACAGTGCAGGTGATAACTCGGAACCGTCACCCTCGGACAGGCAACCGAAGACCCCTGCATCGAACGCAACCATACCAGCGGATCAGTCTCAACAGGCATCCCTTCATGCCCAAACAGCAGCCTCGTTTATACCCTTCCTCTCTGCAGAAAGCCTCTTACCCCCGAAAATGCCGACTAGAGTCGAGATGGAGCAGGTCTTGCTTGATTTGAAAAAGAAGGCATTGGTAGAGGAGTATTTTGGAGACGAAAAGATGGCAGAAACGTAGGATAGCAAATTTGCTGGTTCATGTCCGTCTGTCAGTAAATGTAAATCTCACGTCCCTTTTGAGTCGCAAGATGTACCATCTCTGGATTGTAGTTGTTGCGATATTCAATCCATTTTCTACATATGCATATGTTACATCTACGTACAGTAAATACACTGAGCCTGTCTAATGAAGGACCGCCATCTCAGCAGAGACCACAGCGAGGCCGACACATGTCATTAACAGAATAGGCAAAAGGTTCCAAAAAGCAAACTGCGTTTGTCGAATGGTAATTCCTCGCTGCATTAATATCGTTCGCCAAAGCAAACCGGCGAGACTAGCAGAGAATGTAAAGCTAACTGCGCCGATGTTACTGACCACAGCAAGCGCGATACCCGCTGCCCGCGAGCTATCAGAAGGGAAGTTTGGTGCCGCAATAACGACTTTTGTAAGGAGGATGGTAGCGCCAATGTTGGTGCCAGCAACATTGCACATGAGCACGCCGATAACACCTATCAGCCAAATTGAGGCGTGTATCTGCCCATGAGAAGCCTTGGAAAGCCAGACGGCAAATACGTCAATCCAGCCTTGGTGCTGAAGTGCTTCGATGAGGATGAATTGCGAAAATGAAAATGGTACTAGACCGAAAGGTAGCCGCGGTAAAGCAGTAAAAAAAGTGGGAAAATGGGCAGCCCAACCTTCATATATGGTTTGTAGGTGACGGCGTGCATTTGGGAAGACTTTCACAGACTCGAGTGACTCGGACACTTTCGATGGGTCCGAGGGGGAGGTAGGAGACCCCGTTCCAGAAGCAGTTGGAGGAAGAATGGTGCACTCATTAGGTTCGAACATATCCTTCGTACGGGAGCTTCCTTCTGTGGGTAAGGACATCGCTCGTTTGAATTCCGCTAACACGGCGTCGTCGTTGTCAGAGGATTTATCCTTTTTGTTTTCTGTAAAAGGTCTACGATGCAAGGTTCCCTTCACGAACCGATAGTGATCCCACACAAGGTCAAATATGAGCTTTGCCACTGCAAATGGTAGACTGATTTTCCAAACATCAACTTTGAAAAAGCTGACAGTGATGATGACCACCAGGCAGGTGCCAAGGATAAGGCTTCCAACAAGAGCACTAACTGGATCACGAAGAGCACCCCTTGGATTTAGTCTTCCTATAGCGCGTAATCTTCGAGGGATGTGCTTTTCATTGCGAAATTGGATAGCTAAAGCTAGGAAGCATGCAATGTTGCATGCAAGAAAGGGTAGAATGGTGTAGGCAGTAAATGCGACGTTGTTGATGGAAAAGCCTTCGCAAACGACCACGTTGGTTATATTGCCCACGAACAACACCATACTAGCGGTATTCGCTGTGGAAAACTGTGAAATGAGCCAAGGCATTCGTTCCAACCCGGTTGCGGTGGTGTAGTACACCAAGAAAGCTAAGGAGATAGAAAATGAGGACTAGTCTTCCCGGTTGGGAGTAGAACTAGCCTTACGAGTTCCAGAAAGAATGACAGCATCATTGCCCAGAAATATACTCAGCAGCGTAAGCATCAGGTAAAAGTATAAGTAAAGTTTCCAGCCGTTGGATCCGCCTTTGTTACTGACCCAGAAAGCTGATGCCTGTAAAATTCCGCTGATATCAAGTGTAATAGCCATATAAGCTAAAGACATGAATAGTATTAGTATATTGTACGGTTTGATACCACCTAAAAGCATTGATCGATACAACAGTCAAAAGAGATGTGATAATGATTTCTCACCGGTCCCAACAATCCCGTCACGAATCTGTGAGTTGATTTTGAGTAGCATGAGATTGCTCCGAAGTATCCCAAGCACTCACCTGGGTTGAGCCTAGACATTGCGAAGCCCATAGGATCGCAATGATGGCAGGCGGAGTTGTGGTTAAGTTTATTGGAATGTTTTGCCTCCCGAAGCGAGGAAGCCGTATTGGTATGTAGATTGGGCGAATCACCAGAGTAATGGATAAAATAAACAGAACAAGAGTGACAATTGAGAACCGCGTAAGCATCGAATACTATAGCCTCCGGATTGACCTTCTAAAAAGCAGAGGACTCTGAGGAGATAAGGGCATTTGTCTTCGTGGGAGCCTGGGAGGCCAAGTTTATCGGACGGTCACGTTGTTGAAGTTCAGTCGATCATGACCGTGAGTCCGTGACCAATGACCGTGAGTCCGTGACCAATGACCGTGAGTCCGTGACCAATGACCGTGAGTCCGTGACCAATGATCATTTCAGGCCTCAGCCATCAAGACTGCGAGTCAAAGAGCCTCTCCAAATTAAACTGAGGCTTTCCAGTCATCAAACAGCTCAAAACCAGCTACACTATCTTTACCTCGCAGCGCCCTGCTACTCACTATGTTCGCGGTCGTCAGTTCTCTCATTTAGATTCAATAATATTAAGGCACAAGGAAATATGATCACTGGCTGGTAGTTGTTGCCCACGAGAGGAGGGGCTGCTACTAGCTAGTGTACCTGCATGTTAATGAATCCACTCCCCTCGGATCGCGTTAGAAGCCTGGGGAGAATATCGTTCTCTGGATGGCTTGTGATCCGCTTCATTTCGCACTCTTACGATTGCTTAGCTCGCTGGTAATCCTTACAATTCCGCTAATGAGTCCGTCCATGCTTTTCTAATTTCATCTCCCACAATACGAACCATAGGGAAAGCGAGATGTCCAAGCTCATAGGTACATGGCAAGATGATTTTCCTTCGATCATCCCTGTGGTATGCACCTTTTTTTCATCGTTGTTCCTTACTTCTGCTTCTAGTTCCATGTTGTAATCCTCACAGACCCATGAGCTTCTTTATTTCTCACTTGCTCCTAATTCCAAGGCCGCTAATTTTGAGCTTCCCGAGAACGACGGGCAACATAATCATCGAAACCCTAGATCTTGAGTACCGAAGAGGTTCCGAATCCTAGTCAAATGCCCAGTGCTCACATCTAGTTCCAGAAAAGGTCAGTATTCCCGCGATGCACGACCAAACCTCTTTCGATATACGTCTCTATTTTGGTGGTAGTCCTATAGCCAAGAGTATATTTGGACCTTGGTAAGTACATAAAGTCATTGATTTAGTGATGCCAAAACGCAGGCTGCGCGAGCGCGCGTATCCCAATGCTTTACAATGCAGCGAGAATTTTGCGTAGATGAATGTGGATTCGAGGTTTGGCGCGTTATAGTGATAGCTTGTTGTGCAGCTCCAAACTGAATGTTTAACAGCTGATGAAATCATCCTAGGTTCAAAAGTGTATCTATCTGCAAATTTCAATCTCAAATGGCACCTCTGTTAGCTCGGAACATAACTAGAGATCACCTAATCGCCGCAGTTGGAATGGAACAAGTTCCCAAGGAGGATGTGTACCAGCTCAATACCTCAAATATATCTTATAGCGAGCTTAACACAGCTGTCAAGTCTTCGCCCGGGTGACTCGGACCCGAAGGGGATCTTGAAGGCCTTGAGTGGACTATAAACTGCCTTAAGCTATTGACAGTACATGTCATTTGTTTCGGTATAGAAAAAGAAGAGGTCAACTCGCAACATACGCATTCCCAACTTGGAAGTGGCCTGTCTTATGTGAATGTAGCGCCTACTAAGCAAATTCAACGTAGGGTGCGACAATTACTATCTCTCCTTTTGCTCAAGGTTTAAGGTGACCTGTAAATCCCCCGCTGTTACCTACCCCTACCCTCGAAATTTTCAGTTTGGGTGTACAAACATGACCATTGTTGGTTCGTGTCCTTTCTTTTCTCCAACACTTTGCAGACTGAATTCGTTCTACCCCCGACGTCGACAGCCCGAGTAAGGTAATCACCCTACACCGTGCTAGTTTGCTTTGGAATGGTGATTTCGAACTAAGAATCCTCGCAATGTCAGAGGTTCAAGGGCAGAGGCGTGTATGCTTACTCGTTAGCAAATTGAATGCCGTTCAGGTTAGCTCGACTCATTAACTGAGAAGGTTTTATGTAGTCGAGAGCTTTCAAGTTCATATAAATAGTCAGCCTCGAAGGAGAGACAAGACATTCATCTATTCCTCCTTCCAGATCATCATTTCTATCAGTATTCTGTTTTTAGACCATGTCTTCTCACCTGAACGAAAAGCTTGCCTTCGATTTCACCCAAGCCGAGTTTCTTGACATGCAGAGAAAGCCTCTGGACGTTTTCCCATCTGTCCTACGACCGTATCTAGAATTGATACGTTTAGAAAAGGTAGGCTGATGCAACATCTATCGTAGTTTCTTCGAAGTGAACGATTGTAGCCCACTGGGACCAAGTTGATGTTTTGGCCGTTCGGTAAGGGGGTTTTATATCTTACTAGATGCCACGCCGATTTTTTTTTGAACAGCTTGGGGCCTGACGATGGCAGCTTATTCTGTTAAAATGCACTGGAGTACATACACTTTCAGACTCATGCAATGCCTTCTCAGCGCGTTCATCATACGATCATCTGCATGTACCATCAATGATATCTTTGACCGCAAAATGGACGCGGGAGTCGGTGGGTTTGCCACTTCATCCGAGTCTGGTTCGTTTACATTAACAAATGGTTCAGAAAGAACCAAAAACAGGCCGCTGCCAAGCGGACGTATTTCCGTGTTTGCGGCGACCTCATATGCTTTGATCCAGTATGCTATAGGAACTGCGTGGTTTTATCTCACTGTCGAGGACTTTGCGTAAGCTTCGCTTTTTTTTTGACCGTGGATATGGTTTCCAGAATCGCTAGCTAACGAGCGGAACCACGATCTTTTGCAGGCTTTCGGTGGCGCTGGTACAACTGTTACCAATGTAAGTAGCCGTTCGTTCATAAATATTAAAGTTTCCTACTAACAATACAGTCTCGATCCACCTCCATGTAAACGGACAATACCCATTAGTTTCGCAATTTATCCCTTGCTTAAACGAGTCACCTATTGGCCACAGGCTTGGCTTGGTTTTGCGATGAATTTCGGATTGATGACAGCTTGGGTATCCACCACCAACACCTTTGACACACCTATTTTAGTAACTGCTATGGCGGCGTGCTGGTGGTAAGGACCTTCAGGTTTTTTCATCCGTACGATTGGCTGATTTTCGACTCCTTATACTTATAGCTGGACCATGTTATACGGTATGCACCATCCATTTAATCGATCTTTTCATGTTCTTAATATTTATCTAGATACTATTTATGCTTGCCAGGATATCGAGGATGATGTCAAGATGGGTATTCGATCTACAGCCATCCTGTTTGGGTCATACATCCGTCCACTCCTTATTGCATGCGGCTGCTCCTTCGTTGTACTCCTCTGTAGTGTCGGCATCCTGAATGGTCAAGGTCCAGCTTTTTATACACTTTCTGTGGGCGGACTACTTCTGCACTTGATCAGGCAGTGGTGGACTGTGGACTTGGAGATCCCTAAAAGCTGTTGGGGTAAGGATGCTGCTCTGTTTTACCCTCATATCATTGATGTAACATCCCTATAGCAAACTTCAACAGCAATGGTCAACTTGGATGGATTATATGGCTGGGCCTGGTTATCGATTATGCTATTAATCTTCGTTTAATACAGGTGAATTTGTGGGCATGAGCGCCAACAGTGTAAACAAGCTTACATTACTAGCTTACAACTTTAAGATGATTCACCAGCTCTAGCTTCAAGTTTACCAAAAATAATTCTATGATTCTATTATCTTCTGATATACTTATATTGATGTAGCTTAAAGTGTATCTAATATAATCGCACCACTCAAAAATCAATATGCGTATGTATACATGTACAGTTGTTCTCAGGTTGTGAAGTATTGCTCGAAGAAAAAACAATATTATGGTCACACAGCTTCAGTGCCTCCACCTCTTTCGTGCTTTGTCAATTTGCTTGCAGAAGCTCAGAGATGACGCTAATGCAGCAAGACAACGGAGTTCAACACGAATTATTATTATACTTACTACACCAATCAAATAATTGTAACACCGTGGTTATAGATAAACCCTCCTTAAATCCATTGCTGCTGTGATTCTCTTACAAATCGGGCATAATTTAGTTGATCCCAGACATCGTAGCCAACATTCTCGGCAGCATGTATGCCAACACCCGGTGGACACAGTTGGCTCATTGTAGGGCTCGATACATATCCGGCAAAGTGGGATAGAGGATGAGGGAAATGGTGAATTTGCGAGTGGGCCCTCCTGTGTCATGATGAATATCTATTCCAAAGCAGGACTATGGAGGGAAAGCCCACCAAAAGCTTGATTTTGTTTTCTAATGCGACCACTAGCGCAGCTTGGGTTCCTCTGCTCTTTGCCATGAGTATTGCAACATCAGCTTTGTCTATCTCCGGAATGACAGCTACTTCCTGGGGAATCGAGCTTTGACGCGCCTTACTATCAGCAATCAAGTCTCTGAGAATCTTGGCAGGCTGATCTCCCTCGGAAAACGTATCCTCGACGCCTCCAGTTTGGAACCGTCCTGAAGTAGGTTGTGTGCGAGCAGCCGTAGTGGGAGGCACGTCGACGTCGAGTATATCTCCTTCATGGAACTGAGCTGATCCAAAAATTTCCGCATCGTCTCCGTCGATATCAATTTCATCTTCGACATCTTGTTCGTTACGGTTTCTTGTGAGAAAGCCCGTTCCTAGGACATTCATTAGCCAAGACTACCGAGAATCTTTGAAACCGTACCTCGAACGTCTCCGAAATGTCCTGCAGCATCATCTTGTTCATTCTCATCATCAGTGTCCACTTTCTCAGCTTCTTCTCTTCTTTCCTGCTCCTCTCGTCTGAGACGCTCTTCTTCCAATCTAACAGACTCATTTGCTACACATGCCTCTACATGGGCATCTTGTACATCCTCGTCTCCTTCGACCGTATCCAAACACACAGGACAGACAATTCTTCCTCGACTTGATGTGTAACGGAGATGAGAAGCCAGATGTCCTTCATCGTCCTCTCTCGTCATGTCTCGCAATTTTATATGTCGATTCTTGCGATTTCGCTTGATGCTTTGAATGGCTTTCGTGACCACGGTCGACTGTGCTCTTACTGGAGCGGTCTTTTCGAGGATAGTTCGACGAGCACGGACGGCAGACCGTCTTCCATGCGACACTGACGTGAATGATAACTCGGATGTTGACGTGACGGCAGGGGGAGAAGTATAAGATTCATATGAGAGATCCAGAAAAGGTTCTTGTGAGCCGATGTGACCAATAATTTCGTCAACACGCGAGCCTTCGAGTTCAGCGTGCTTCCCAAGTAGCCTCAAGGGAATAGGCTCATTGCAAATTGGACAATCGCGGGTCTCTGCTCTGTGTCTCGCTGATTGGAAATGGTCAAAGATATCTTTGACCCAACTGGAAGAGACTGACATCGTTTGGCTACTGGAGCTTCCGGAGCAGGAGAAATATTTGAGCTTCCAGCTTCTGAAGTCTCCGCGATTTGTTCGTGTTCGACTATGTTTCTCGTAGACCGTTGTCTGAACTAGAATTCAGTTGCATCCAACGGCTGCATGCTTGAAGACCAATTATACCTTTTGCGTTTATCCGTCCCCATGTTGTGGCTAACTAACGTTCCTACTCGATAGAAAATTCTGATTAATTCTGGATTACGGTGAATTACGGCGAATGTAGTATGTTCTAAGACCACTATGAGTTGGATGCTTCTCGAGCGAAATGGATGAAGAGGTAAATAGCCGCCGGCATATTATTATTTCATTTTCTGAAACCTGTTGGTACATAAATTCTGGGCGACTGTGTACATGGATATACGGTGGTCATTTCCAATAGCATTCAGCGACAATGTATGACCAGCCAATATCTACATCATTACCGAGTTCAAAGGTACGCTCTCAAACCAAACCACTCCCACCCATTTTCACCGTGTCGACCACGACCCGTATGATCTCCCACCAAGCTTTTGCAAGGATTTTCCCTAAAGCAATTACCACACTGGAGCGGTCATTGACAGTCTGCAGCCGATGACGAACGAGCTCTACACTGGCAGTTCCAGCGCTAGGCCCAGAGGAAATCGGTATCCTCGCTCGTCGACGAAGCATACGCACTAGTAGTGATAATACGGGTACGACCATGAAGACTACACACAAGCTCGCAATCTTGTTCGCGGAGCTAGCACCAATTATTCGGTTTATTAAAGGTCCTATACTGGCTTTCATCAATGCGAACGTGCTTAAATTCTGTCTGTGAGGAAGGGAATTGAGATGAGTCTTTGGAAGGGATAAAGGTGTTAATGCATTGGGGTTAAGTGGGTGAGCGTTGATACTGGGTGGAGTTGAGCTAGAGGCGAGAGGGGTTTCAACTCTCTGCTTTTCTTTGGAAGTGTCTGTTTGTCCGCGGCGGGGTCCTGCGTTCGTTTTCTGACGCGGAGTAATGGTTCCGTCGGAACGGCTGTTGTCGTCAAATATTCCGTTCGAGCTCGCGGATATTCCTTGAAGAGACATCCTTGCTCTTGGAGTAGCAGCAACAATAGTATGTGTAGAAGTAGTTGATAGAGACGACGACGATGACGATGTGGAAGGGGCAGGAGAAAACGCTCTCTGCGTAGCAGAAGCTGGCGGAGTCAACGATGCCGACGAGGAGAATCGTGAATTCGATGTAGAAGGCAGACGTGAAGCAATGGCTTGAGCATACAAAGATTGCAGAGATCGTGTAAGATTCTACGAATATTGCAAATCAGCGGTTGAGGAACGTAACAAAATAAATAACAACTTGCATCTCCGGCTTCTAATTCGAGCTCGCTCTCATACTCCAAGAATTCCATTGCATATTCCCATTGCCCCAATTTTGGTAACACTTGGAGACAATAGAGTTCGAGAATCTGAGCATAACCGTCACTTCCTTTGACTGAACCGACATCCACCGGGCTGTCCCCGTTCACTGAGCCATCCGCGTCGTATCCATCGGACATCGAGTTCTCCGTCAACGACGTGGAGGTGGACGTCCAGGATAAGGACAAGTCGGTGGTATCTCCCCTGCTAGCCAGCCAGTCCTCAATCATCCGCCTACCAATATCTGGAGCATCTACTTTCAAGCTCGAATAAACCAGTGTGGAGAGTACCTGTGCCGGCAGTGCTGCTGTTGCGTTGTTTTCACTTTGTTGGAACAGGTTCAGAGAGCGAGTGTACATATCCTCGACGAAACTCTGTGGAGGTTTGGAAAGGATTTCGCTCATGAACGGAATATGTGAAGCCGACGAGGACGGTGGGGATGTATACCGCATCGTGTCGAAAGTTATTCGCAGAATGTCCCACTTCCACAAATATGTGGTGTTTAAGCCTGCACCTTCCAAAGATTTGAACCCGGTTTCCAATAATTCGTGCGTTAAAGCTACATTCCTATTTAAGAACGCTCGCGCTGCACGGTGGTATACCTTGTCCAAAGCTCGACTCTGTTTGACCTTTGACCCTTTTGAAGGTGTGCCATGGGCAAGAGAGTGATTTTTGATAACATCAACTGCACTTGGGGAACGAACCAGGCTGGAAGATGAGTTGACCATAGTGGCAGTCGCGACAGGCATATTTAGAGTCTGCGAAGACACGGAATTTGGCGTAGATCTTTGAAGCAATAGAGACAGGTAAGTTTTAGAAGCGCCTGTATAAGGCCTGAAAGTCAAAGGGATAGAAAGTACTATAGATGATGGTGAGGGTATTAAAACTTCAAGCCAATTCGCACCGGGTAGCTAATAGTATCACATGCGTCGAGGAGTGCGGCCCGGTCTGTAGCGGTCGGGCATGGTCATCGGCCGAAGGTGGCGTGGCCACTTGCACATATAAATCACTGCGGGGATGAAGCACTTTTCTCACACTAGTGTACCCCTTCGGGGCCTTACACCTTGCTTGGTTCAGTGCATAGCTTACAAATTACAGCTAAAATGAAAACGGCCAGTATTGTACAGCGATGTCTGAAGTGACTTTAGCATGCAGTAATAACCTCTCTGTTCAAAAGTTTATAAAAGTAATGTAGGTACATCAGTATAAGAATTTAATTGTTGTTGAAAACACCACTTTTACAGTACACATGAAAGCCTGTTGAAGGCCATAACCAGAACAAATCAACAGAAGACCATTGTAAGTATAGAATCAATAACCTGTATACAACTTCGAACACAAGGTGGTATTGTTTACTCACAGCTGTTGCAACTGGTAGATGCAGCACCACAGCTGCAGAGATTAATGTTTCCCCTGAAAGGCGTTTGGTACAATAAAAATGAGGTGCATTATAAGTGATTCCAGATGACGAAATCTAACCAAGAGTAGGAAAATCAGCCATTGGATGTGTTTTCGGAGATGTTAAAACACTTGAACAATGCACAAGCAATAGTAGTAATGGTGAATGGTGATTCTGATGCAATATCCCACTCTGTTGATAATGCTGTATCAGATCTGAGTTTCAGTAGGAGGAAGTTGCTAATGTTGATGGTATATGATTCAACCAAACGGAGTGCAATTTTGGTTTGGGATGGCGGCATTTTGAAGGATAACATAAAAGTGAAGGGTGTGGAAACACTCGGTGAATATTTGATTTTGAAAAGGTTAATTGATGTGTAGGTACATGCAGAGACGTTTTGTATGATAAGCTACAAAGGAGGAGTTACCAAATTTCAGTTTTTGCTACAAAAAGGTTCAGTGAATACAAACGGCACATTGTTCCTGAAAATTTCTGTCTGCTACTTACTGGTACATTGAAGGGAAGCAGAATGTTTGCAAGGGGAAATCAATAAAGTGGGAAGGAACTATGTTCCAGTTGTATTTGTTTCTGCTACTGACTGGTACAGTGAAGGCAAATGGAACATTTGCAAGGGGTATTCAATAAAGTTTTAACAAAAACTGTTAAGGAAGTTTTGTGTAAGCAAGTTAAGTTGATCACATGCTAGAAAATCTGAAAAAGCATGGTAAAATCTTTATGCGCGCTAATTGGGCAGACTGGAGAAGGACGTATATAAGCTAGGTCAAAGAATAGGCTGAAATTTTTGAGCATTTTGTAAAAAATTGTAGCTGGGATTATTTTGGAACAAGCTGCTAAGGATTAGGCTGAAATTAATATAGGAATATTCAAAATAATCACATCTCCTGCCATGTTTGTGATTGTGAAATTTCAAAAAGTCTCAGCAAACTATAATAGAGAATTTTTGGAAAGTTTTGCACCTAATCTTTTCATATTCACTACAAGATTAGGGTTTTATCCCCGCAGTGAGTCCAACTGTTTGGAAGATGATGACAGACATGATCTGTTAAACTACTTGAAAAATCAAATAAAATCAAAAGGGACCCAAGCTTATATGTCAGATACTGTGCATTTCAAACATATAAGATTTTCACCTGATCAGCCAGGGAAAGATGCTGAGCAGGACATCTGCAATGATAGCACAAAGTGTCATGAAGTACGTAGCCCCTATCATTTTCCTTTTCTCACCGTTGACATGCCTAAATTTTGGCTAGACGTCTATACGGTGAATTGTGACACTTTCACGCATAGATTCGTATCAAGAGGACTGTAATTGAGACCCAGATTGATAGTCAAAGTCGATACTGAATCAGTCTAATAAGTTGAAGGGACCATATACCCATACTACCACAAGTTGGTTAGTTTACCCATCCCCAATACTACCTTCGGATAGCAGTCTACCTATTTGTCAAGCAGGATTATACCAGACTCGGACTACATCTGAAGGATGACCACTCACGTATGACATACCAAGGGTATTCTTATTGGACCTTACACTGGCAGGAGTTTGGGAGAACTTACTCAAGTGACCATGAGCCAAGGATTGACTCAAAATGACTTTCTAGAACTCAGGAATTGTCAAATACTCCTTCTAGAACTAGATCATGCATTAATCTAAAAGACTGCGATTTAGTCTAATAGACCAATCAGGTTGCATGGTTGAGGAGAATGACTAGAAGAATGATTGAAGTACTGTGAGGCTCCGAAGACATATCAAATGAATGTCAAAGAGTCCTGACGTAGAAAATATTGAAGAATACAATTAAATGAATACTATGCATAACTCCCTTGATAGAGTATAGGCACAATGAGTGTCTATTGAAAGAGAGAAGCAATTAGTTTAATCCAGATGAATCAGATTGATAGGATTAGAATTGAGGAGAGCTGATTTGCCTCCGGACGAGGTGACAAACGATCAAAGTAAGTGTTGAACAGCAATGACAGCTGAACACCATTTGAGTCATTCTCCAAAACAATTAAATTAAATGAATATTAAAATACCTACCTATGTTTGGAGGTATACTAAAATCTTGGAACCATTATGGACCAAATAAGGACATGTAGCTTCAAATTAAATGGTATCTGACCGATTGTAGAAGTTTCCTTGCGGTTCCAAACATTTATTTTATTAAGTTAATTATACTGTGCGACTCTATATCCTGTATGTATAAAGAGCGATCCGATGTATCTGGAATACAAGTGATTTTGGGACGATGTTGCAGTGCTAATCCGTAAAAAGGAAAGACACACTCCCGCCAGACTGAAACCTCTTCGCTAGCAGCCATTCGGGCCCGGCACTTGTGAGTATAGGAACATCATGTTCTGCTCCTTGTGAATGTGAGAAGTTATATCCAGTTGTTGGGTATTCTTCGAACTTAGGATCAGTTGTTGGTCTTAAGGGCAAATCACGCTGTGTAGTTGTGCCAGCACATAGTTCTAGCCCTCTGTAGGGGTCTATGTGTTTCAGTTTTAATTTACTTTGATTCAAAACCCTAATTCTTGATATACCCATATCAATACAATTGTCATGAAGTCTCATGATGCGCCCCTTTGATGCGCCATCAGCGGTGTGTTCCCATCAATCTCTTTTCACATGTTTATTGCACTTGTTCGTCTCTTTTCACATGTTTATCATACTTGTTCACATGACCATCCCAATACTTCTATTTGTTTCCATACGCTTCCATACAACTCGTCCTTATTCATCGATTAGCTCGTTATGATTCATT